>BOPN01004028.1:120000-122500 GCA_017312705.2 Penaeus japonicus | reverse complement strand
ATATGAATAATAAGGATGATAACAATAAGATAATTGTGCAAATAAAGAATATGATAAAATGAACGAGAACAACGTAAAGGAAACGTATTTATAACAACTAATAAATAATTAATTTATAACAATTAGGAAACAATTAATTAGATTATCGAAATTGATACGAATTTAAAGTCTTTACTGATACAAAAAAAAAAGATGGAAGTAATGGTAATGAATAATGATTTAAACAATGATAATAACAACAATAACGATAAACAATACAGAATCAGCTGTTGCGTAGAGATGAAAATTAACCGTTTTGATACGAGCCTATTTTTTTTTCCTAGAGAAAACGAAATGCAAGAAACAAAGCGTAAACATTATTACAACAACACCACCACCACCAACAACAAAAACAACAACGATAATAACCAATATAAATTCAATTCCTCCGTAACGGTGAAAAAAAAGACGATTTGATACGAGCCTAAAATCTTTTTCTTAGCGCCGCCTCCAACGCCGACGTCCCACCCGTTTTCCGGCCGCGATGCAGCGATAAAGTGAGTGATGAAAGCCTAGATTCAACATCGGACGTTGATTGATCGCAGTAGAAAGGACGATAGCGAAAACGCGGAAATAAAGAGAGCGAAAAGGATAAATACGTGGGTGGAAAGAGATGTAAAGGAGAGATATGAGAGACAGAGAGGAAAATGGATGGGAGGGATTGTGTGTGTGTGTTTGTGTTTGTGTGTGTGTGTGTTTGTTTATTTTGTGTGTTTGTGTGTGTATTTATGTGTGCGTTGTGTGTTTATTTGTTTTGTGTGTGTGTATTTGTGTGCATGCTTGTTTGTTTTGTGTGTGTATTTATGTGTGCGTTTGTGTGTTTATTTGTTTTGTGTGTTTGTGTGTGTGTATTTGTGTGCATGCTTGTTTGTTTTGTGTATTTGTGTATTTATATGTTTGTGTGTGTTTGTGTGCGTTTGTGTGTATGCGTGTGTGTCAGAAACGATAATGATAATATCTATTAATAACAACAGCGATAACAGTAGTGACCACACCTAACATAACTATAACGATAATGATGACTGGAGTATCAGTAACGATAATGAACGCGGTCATAATACAAAATAACAACACGTAGAAAACGGCTCATAAAGAGAAGAAGAAAAAAAAAAAGAAGAAGGAGACAAAAAGAAGAAAAAGAAGAAGAAGAAGAAAGAAGAAGAATAAGAAGGAGAAGAAGATGAAGAAGAAGAAGAGGAAGAAGAAGAAGAAGAAGAAGAAGAAGAAGAAGAAGAAGAAGAAGAAGAGGAAGGAAAAGTAGAAGAAGAAGAAATAGAAGAAGAAGAAGTAGTAGTAGAAGAAGAAGAAGTAGAAGAAGAAGAAGAAGAAGAAGTAGTAGTAGTAGAAGAAGAAGAAGTAGAAGAAGAAGAAGAAGAGAAGAAGTAGTAGTAGTAGAAGAAGAAGAAGAAGAAGAAGAAGAAGAAGAAGTAGAAGAAGAAGTAGAAGAAGAAGTAGAAGAAAAAGAAGTAGAAGAAGAAGTAGAAGAAGAAGGAGAAGAAGAAGAAGAAGAAGAAGAAGAAGAAAGAAATAGATGAAGAAGAATCAGAAGAAGTAGTAGAAGAAGAAGAAGAAGAAGAAGTAGAAGAAGAAGAATCAGAAGAAGAAGAAGAAGAAGAAGTAGAATAAGAAGAAGTAGAAGAAGAAGAAGCAGAAGGCGAAGAATAATTAGATCAATCAAAAGATGTCCTTGTAAGATATGTGATAGTCGACCAGTAACGATGCTACTCTACGCCACTTAAGATGAGTGCCCACCCAACCCCTCACCCCACCCCACCACCCCCCACCCCATCCCACCACCCCCCACCCCACCCCACCTCACCCCATCCCCGGCTTATCTAGCTGTATATACATATATTCGGTTTTCATCTATTTGATTGATTGTTTTTTTTCTGTATCTATTTATCTTTTTCTTTTTGTTCAGTTATAATTGTCTATCATCTCATCGTAATTATTATTTATTATTTATATCTCTCCGTCTCCCACTCTCTACCCTCTCTCTGTCTCCCAATCTCTTCCCTCTCTACGTCTCCCACTCTCTTCCTTCTCTCCGTCTCCCATGCTCTCCCCTCTCCCCCCTCTCTCCGTCTCCCACTCTGTCCCCTCTCTTCGTCTCCCACTCTTTCCTCTCTCTCCGTCTCCCACTCTGTCCCCTCTCTTCGTCTCCCACTCTCCCCCCTCTCTCCGTCTCCCGTTCTGTCCCCTCTCTCCGTCTCCCACTCTCTCCCCTCTCTCCGTATCCCACTCCCCCCCCCACCCCCTCTCCCCATATCCCACTCTCTACCCTGTCTCTGTCACCCTGTCTCTCCCCTCTCTCCGTCTCCTAATTTTTCGTCCCTATCTCCTCCATTTTCGTCTCTAATCCCTCCCCCGCTCCCCTATCTCCATTTCTCTCCCTCTCCCTCTCTCCTACTCATCCCCTCTCTCCCACCCCCTTATCCCCCTATCTCCCTACCGCTATTCT
>BOPN01004028.1:110000-112500 GCA_017312705.2 Penaeus japonicus | reverse complement strand
CCCCCCCTCTCTCTCTCTCGCTCTCTAAACGCTCCCCCCCCCATCTCTCTTTCTCTCTTTAACTCTCACAAAACTAAAACTATCAAAGAAAGCGCATAGTTATACCACGAAATATATACTACGGATGAAATATCGAATAAGAATTATATAAATGCAAAAAGTTTTCCGTCGATTGATAAGGAAAAAAAAATTCTCCCTTCCCTCACATCTTCATAAGAAAAATTGCAATATTTATGCAAGTATCTATTCGGCAACATTAGCAAAAAAATAAAGAAAAAAAAATATGCACACAAACATACTCCTAGATCTTCAAATGTATCTATCTATCTATCTACTAGTAAAAAAAATAATGTCCTTTTTTCTTTATTTCTTGAGAGGCAGAATCCATTAGCACGTTGCCATGGAAACCGTAATTCGGCCCCTTCCCCTAAAAAGGGTTGTTTTCCGCGAAAGTTTCCACCCATCAAACTCGGATAATGGCTGCAATTTCCATTTCTTCGCGTGTTTATTTTCTCAGAGTTTCCCCTAAAGACAAAAGAAAACGGATAAAAATGGAAGCACTTGACCCTTTCTGTTGTATAGAAATTCATTAACTATGCATATACTTTTGGCATGTATATAGGTACATACATACACCCACCCACACCCACACACGCACACAGACACATATATATATACAAATATATATATATACATATATATATACATATATGTATGCATGTATGTACATATATATATGTATACATATATATGTATATATATATGTATATATATATGTATATATATATATATATATATATATATGTATGTATATATATATATATATATATATATATATATATATATATATATATATATATATATATATAAATATGTAAATATATATATATATATATATATATATATATATATATGTATATATATGAATATATATATATATATATATATATATATATATATATATATATATATATATATATATATGTTTGTATATATATGTATATATATATATATATACATACATACATACATATATATATATATATATATATATATATATATATATATATATATATATATATATATATATATATATGTGTGTGTGTGTGTGTGTGTGTGTGTATGCACACACACACATGGATATATATATATATATATATATATATATATATATATATATATATATATATATATGTATATATATATATACATATATATACATATATATACATATATATACATATAGATATATAGATAGATAGATACATACATAGATAGATATACACATATTATTCATATTATTCTTCATCTCCTCTAAGTCTCCATTTCCTCACTTCTCTGAATTTTCCTTCCTTCCTCCTCCTCCTTCAGATCAAAGCTGACAAAAACTAATGCAATGACACCCCTGCTTCCTTCAGCTGCAGAGATCTTGCATGAACAAAGAGGCTTTGACGGGAATCTTAAACTCCATTACCCTGATGACGTCCCGGCGTCTCGTTTTCTGTCACAAATTTGGCTTTAAAGAAGAAAATGGGATATTAGGCGCGCTCTTTGAACCGTTTTCTGAACTGCTCTTACGTTAATGAGCGCCCTCCTTGTAATTATTGTCCGCGAAGCTAAAAGGAATATTAGTAATAGTGGTAAATGTTCCGCTGGAATTATAAATGAATTTATGTGTACACACACACACACACACACGTGTATATATTCATATTTATTATGTATATGTATATGTGTATATATTTGTATGTATATATATATGTATATATATATATATATATATATATATATATATATATATATACATACAAATATATACACATATTGCGTGTGCATATATATATATATATATATATATATATATATATATATATATATATATATATATATATATATGTATACATATATATGTATATATTATATATTATATATATATATATATATATATATATATATTTATACAAATATGTACACACACACACACACACACACACACACACACACACACACACATATATATATATATATATATATATATATATATATATATATATATATATATATATACCCATCTAAGTCCAACTGTGCAAGCATATGCACACACACACACACACACACAATATTCTAAATAATCAATAAACACACACACATCACATACCTCCAAGCATACCAACCTGTTAAAATCCTCCCAAATAATATCAAGACAGGGTACCAAACAACCCAAGGCGCTTTCACCTTCAACCAGTGCTTTCTTTTCAGCCGCTTTCGGTAACTTGGGTGAACAATCTTAACTAATCAAGTCACTGGCTCCTTTACCTTGAAAGAAAGAAAAAGAAGAAGAAGAAAAAGAAGGAAATAATAATAATAAGAAGAGGGAATAGAAGGAAAAGAAGAAGAAGAAGAAGGAAAAGAAGAAGAAGAAGAAGGAAAAAGAAGAAGAAGAAGGAAAAGAAGAAGAAGGAAAAAGAAGAAGAAGAAGAAGGAAAAGAAGAAGAAGAAG
>BOPN01004028.1:92500-97500 GCA_017312705.2 Penaeus japonicus | reverse complement strand
CCCTCCCCCCCTTCATCATCCCCTCTCTCTTCCCCTCAATCCTCCCTCTTACCCCCCCCCCCCCCCAACACCCCTTCCCCAACCCGCTCTATCGTTCCAGCCTTGAATGTGTCTCTTGGGTGAAGGTGAGGGAAAGAGGGGGGGTGGGGGGAGTGAAGTGTTGAAAGGTATGTGTTTTATGTTTATTTTTGTTTTTGTTTTTATTGTTTTGTATTGATATATGTTTTTTTTTTGTTTTTATTTTCTATGCTCTCAGTTCAGCTTTAATGCGATTGATCAAGATTCGTGAATATGTGTGATATCAATTCAACAACCAGGTGGCTTTAGTGGCCGGGTACAATGATTTAATATATATATATATATATATATATATATATATATATATATATATATATATATGTATATATATGTATATATACATATATATATATATATATATATATATATATATATATATATATGTATATATACACATATATACATATATATATATATATATATATATATATATATATATATATATATATATATATATATATATGTATATCATACATAAACGTACACATATACATACATGAACATATATACACACTTATTTATATACGTATATCTACATCTCTGTGTGTGCATATGGACATACATACATATATTCATATACTGTAAGTTCATACTCTTATTCTCAGCCTCTCACTCCCCCCCCCTTTGTGGCACCCCCCCCCCCCCAGCGCCCATCCCCCCCAACTTTCCTCCCTTTATCACACCCTTGAAGGTTACCTCCCAGAGATAAATGCGTTGCCAAAGTTTATTTTGCGAGAGGGCCACATATGACAGGTCAAGACCCCGAGGAAATGTTGCGTGCCATGGCAAGATGCTTGAAACAATGACTTCAACATTTACTTTTCAATTCCCCGATATCGGTTACGGTTTCGTCTCGAGGTTCTTAGAGAGGCCGTGTCTCAGGTCCGCGATGCACCTGCTCGGGACGTGAAATTGCCTCGTCCTTTTTTTTTTTTTTTTTTTTTTTTTTTTTTTTTTTTTTTTTTTTTTTTTTTTGCTTGGGGGGAGGGGGCGGTGTGTGTGTGTGTGGGGGGGGGGAAGGGTCGTTTGCGGGTGTGGCGGACGGTTTACGGGTTTCCATAGTGGCGCTACATTTTTGGATGATGTTTGTGGGGAATTTATTTATTTTTTGGGCGTCTCGTCTCTTCTTTCCTTCCTTCTTTCTTTCCTTCCGTTGGTGTTCTTGGCTTTCTTGATCTTCCTTCTTTTCGTGTCGTTCTTTATCTTTTCTTTTATTACCTCCTTC
The DNA here is from genome assembly GCA_017312705.2 of Penaeus japonicus. Taxonomy (NCBI): domain Eukaryota; kingdom Metazoa; phylum Arthropoda; class Malacostraca; order Decapoda; family Penaeidae; genus Penaeus; species Penaeus japonicus. The sequence continues at coordinate 96,197 of BOPN01004028.1, read as the reverse complement.
TTTTCCCATTGGTACTCTGCCGTCCTTCTTTCGTCTCTCTCTCTCTCTCTCTGTCTCTCTGTCTTCTTTTCTTCCTCTATCTCCCACTCCCTCCTCCCTTCCTCCATCTAGTACTTTCCCCACTTTCCATCCTTCCTTCCTCTTTTTCTTTCTCTCTCTCTCTCCCTCTCTTCTGCCTTCCCTTCCTATCTCTCCTTATCCATCTCCCTCTTTTACTCCTCTCCCTCTCCTCCCATCTCAAGGCACCCGAAAGCAATGGAGAATTCCCGATCTTCCGATGTGGCGAGAATAGTGGAAACCAATTTTTAGGTCATTGGTGCCTAAGGCTGTGGGCTAAGGTAGAGTGTATCATCTGCACAATTTTTAAAAAACATGTTCGAAACGTGTATGTCGTTTGCATCCCGCTTTCGCAAATGAGGTACGACTGAAATTAGTTGTTCATTCAAGAACTACATGAAGGAAATTGTAAAAACGAGATTTTTTTTTTTCCATTTTGGGGTATTTTCAAAAGGAGGACATCATATAGCCTCTTTCTTACGTTATGGAATGTGAATTACAATATGAATATTAATCTTAGTTTAAGGGACTCCGTCAGATAATGATAAAAAAGCCGTAACACATTCTCGTTCCTGTCATTCCCTTTGAGTGATCATGCTGCCCCTGGAGGAGGTGTAGGGACGAGGAGGAGGTAGGGGGGAAGGGGGCGAGGGGTAGGGTTAAGGCTTAAGGTAGTCACAGGATGAATGATGAATTACACTTTATTCCAAGGCCTCTTATATACGATAAAGGATAGGGTCTTTCTTGAGTGACGGAGGAAAAGAAAGAAAAAAAAGGAAAATATTAAATTGACATCTTGCATTGGTCCTCAACGAAACTGTTGGATATTCTTACATTTTCTCACAGACACACTTACATTTTCTCACAGACACTCTAATTTTCTCACGGACACACTTACATTTTCTCACAGGCACACTTACAGTTTCTCACAGACATTCTCACATTTTCCCACAGACACACTCACAGTTTCTCACAGACACTCTCGCATTTTCTCACAGACACACTTACAGTTTCTCACAGACACTCTCACATTTTCCCACAGACACAATCACAGTTTCTCACAGACACTCTCACATTTTCCCACAGACACACTTACAGTTTCTCACAGACACTCTGATTTTCTCACAGACACACTTACAGTTTCTCACACACACTCTAATTTTCTCACAGACACACTTACAGTTTCTCACAGACACACTTACATTTTCTCACAGACACTCTAATTTTCTCACAGACGCTCTCACAGTTTCTCACAGACACTCTGATTTTCTCACAGACACATTTACAGTTTCCCACAGACACACTTACAGTTTCCCACAGACACACTTACAGTTTCTTACAGACACACTTACATTTTCTCACAGACACACTTAGCTTCTCACGGACACTCTCGCATTTTCTCACAGATACTCTAATTTTCTCCCAGATGCTCTCACACTTTCTCCCTTTCTCTTTCTCTCTATTCCCTTTCTCTCATCCGGGCTATATATCAGTCTTGACAATCCGCCAACCCAACAACCCATAATCGTATCAAAGTTGCAAAGCATGTTCTCGAGAAGTTATTACCTCTGCGGTCAGAACACCTTGCAAGATTCCAACGTAATTTGCATACCAATGGAGACAGGTACTTTGAGAACTTCTAGATCATAATGTTAGATGCCTTCTCGGGGGTATTCGTCTCTGTCTCATGAGAATTGTATGTGTGTGTGTGTGTGTGTGTGTGTGTTGTGTGTTAGTTAATGTCAAAGTGTATCTTTATGTGAGGAGAGAGAGAGAGAGAGAGAGAGAGAGAGGGAGAGAGAGAGAGAGAGAGAGAGAGAGAGATAGAGAGAGAGATAGAGAGAGAGAGAGAGAGAGAGACAGAGAGATAGATAGATAGATAGATAGATAGAGATAGATAGATAGAGAGAGATAGAGATAGAGAGAGAGACGAATCAGTGTACGAGTATATATATACGAGTGTATTTGCCTAAATGCTTACCCGTGGATCTTTATACTTCTACCTGACGTTTGCCCATGAAAGAGATTCACAGAGATTCGCAGGCAGGCCTAATAGCTTTAGTATTTCACGAAGGCAATTGCAAAACCTTCGGCAGAGAGAAAGGGCATGGCGTATGTCACAGTATGCAATGTTCGAGGCCAGGCGCAAGACTGCAGGGTATAACCCCTCACTGTTTGAATTGCCACGTGTTTTATGTTCCTCGTCCGTGAACAAACACGGTAGAACAAGCAAATAAAGGAAGAACAAAGGTACAGTTTCCTCTGGATTTTTGGCCGATAGAGGCAGAAAGACGGCGGTGAAGGGAGCTATGTAAATACTGGTGTATGGGAATGGTAACTCTTCTCTGCCTTCTGTGACTGCCTTTTGTCTGCTATGCATAGCGAGCATATGCATGTATTCGCTTGTTATAGAAAACAGATCTGTTCCGAGTATGCGTACAGCATTATGCGTATAGATAGGGAGTTTTGGAGGTATACTAATACGTGTTTAAAGAATAACGCGAATGTATATACGAAAATACACACACACACACACACACACACATACAAACACACATACACAATCACACACATACACAATCACACACAAACAAACAAGCAAACACAGACACAAAATCTACCCACACATAAACATACACTATACACTCCCTAACACACACACACACACAGACACACACACACGCACGCACATGCACAAACGAATAGACACAGTAATTTGTATGCATTACTTTACGCACGAATATCTCCCTTTCAGTTTTTGAACCAAAGTGGTTTAACATTTTTTTCATTCATTTTATCTAGTAGGTAAAACACAATATTTTGTCTTTTGTAACGCAAATAAAACATTTTGCAATAACTCATTCTTTTGCTTTAAAAGATCTCTCTCTCTCTCTCTCTCTCTCTCTCTCTCTCTCTCTCTCTCTCTCTCTCTCTCTATCTATCTATCTATCTATCTATCTATCTATCTATCTATCTATTTATCTATCTATCTCTCATTCTCTCGCTAACTCTCTTTCTCTCTCTATATATATGTATATATATATGTATATATATATATATATATACATATATATATATATATATATATATATATATATATATATATATATGTATATGTATATATATATATATATATATATATATATATATATATATATATATATATATATATATATATATATGTATATATATATATATATATATATATATATATATATATATATATATATGTATTATATATATATACATATATATATATATATATATATATATATATATATATATATATATATATATATATATTATATATATTGAAATGGTTATAATAACATTACAACTATTATTACTACAACTGTCACTACTACTACTGCCATTACTGTTAAGGATAATAACAATCATAAGAAAAAGAGGATAAAAAGAAAACATGAATGTAAAGGGGGGAGGAGGAAAAGTTGCGTACCTGTCAGCTGCAATATTGCACGGCAAGGGAATTATGGATAAGCGTTATGCTAATCTCATACGGGTTCTATGGAAACAAAACAGGGTTTGTGAAAGAACTGAAACTCCTATGTGTTATATTTGGATAAGGTACTTTGCTTATTAGTGTACTGGGGTATTATTTAATTAACTTATTATCATT
>BOPN01004028.1:65000-70000 GCA_017312705.2 Penaeus japonicus | reverse complement strand
ACGTAAATGCTTTTGGAGGGGTATGATTCAAGTTTTTTTTTTTTCTATAAAGACACACACACACTCACACACACACACAAACATATATACATATACACACACACACACACACAACACACACACACAAATATATATATATATATATATATATATATATATATATATATACATACACACACACACATATACATATACAGAAACATATACATACATACATACAGTACATCCACATATGTATGGAATTTTGAAAAAAAAAAAAAAAAAAAAAAAAAAAAAAAAAAAAAAACGATCTTAACCTGATCCTTCTCATTCCGAATTTTAATCAAAGCTTTCGTTAAAAAAAAAACAAAAAAACTTGTCTCCCATTTTCCAAAGTAACGCCCAAGTTCATATGCAAGGAATCTGCTAACACGACGCTGTGCTCGAGTCCTCGAAATAGTTTCGTTGACACAGACTGCCAGGCGTAAAATATCCAGGGCACACGTGTTCATGAATCTTTCGTTATTGACTCTTGTAAACTTCTAAAAGGATGAAAGAAAGAAAGAAAAATAGAATAGTCCCGAGCATATAGATTAGAACGGTGTTGTCTGTCTGTATTCATATTGCATCCAGCTTTTTTCTACTCTTGTCAACTTTTCTAAAAAAAATATATATATAATAATAATAAAAAATAAAAAAATTGAATAAAGAAACAAAAAAGGACAAGAAATAGACAATAATCACGATAACCTTATAAAGAAGTAGAAGAAAGAATAGCGATATGAAACACAAATCATTATCTTTATTATCTACAGTTTCCTCTCCCCTTCTACGATGTAGCTACTATACGCAACTACGCAACTACGCTAACGAAACCCAGTGGGATTTCAATTTCCAAAGTTGCAAGTCTCACAGACGGTTTTAAAATGATCCTATGGCTATAGTTTTCTTCAGGTAGCAGCTTAATAGGAGGTGGATCTTTTATTACCATTACTGTTGACGTTATAATTAATATTTTTGACAATGATAATGACAGTGATAATAGTGATGGTAATGATATTGATAAAAATAATGATATTGATAAAGATAATGATATTGATCATAATAGTAATAGAAATGACAAGAGTAGTATCAATAATGAATATGATGTGTATCATCATTATCATTAGTATTATTAGTGCTATCATCATTATGTTCATTATCACTATCATTACTTTTATCATTATCATCATTATTATTGTTGATGTTGTCATCTTGATTATCATCCTTTTTATTACAATCTATTGTTATCCTCACCATTACTCACATCACCATCACCATGGCCCATACCACTACTAACCTCACAATCATTATCCCTTCCAATCATTGTCAGTAATACTAATGATTAGCTATTCCAATGAGAATTTATCCACGACCCTCGATGCTGTTCCATTCTTTTCACAATTTTGATAAATTGAAATATGAACTTACCATTGAGATCTTGTTATCCTGGACTGATTCGATTAGTCTTTAAATTTCCTTTCTAGATTACGTTATTCTCTTTGTGTCTATCTTTTGGTCTGTCTGTCTGTCTGTACGTGTGTTCGTTTGTCTATGTGCATGTATAGATGCTTATCTGTCTGTTTATATGTCGATATTTTTATCTCTTTGTCTACATATCTGAATGTTTAATTGCTTGTCTGTTTGCCCTGCTTTCTCTTCTTATGCCTCCCCCTTCTATCTCTACACTAACGAAACCCAGTGGGATATCAATTTCCAAAGTTGCAAGTCTCACAGACGGTTTTAAAATGATCCTATGGCTATAGTTTTCTTCACGTAGCTGCTTAATAGGAGGTGGATCTTTTATTATCATTACTGTTGACGTTATCATTGATATTTTTGACAATGATAATAGTGATGGTAATGATGGTAATAATGAAAATTATATTGATAAAGATAATGATATTGATCATAATAGTAATAGAAATAAGAAGAATAGTATCAATAATGAATATGATGTGTATCATCATTAGTATTGTTATTGTTATCATCATCATGTTCATTATCTCTAACATTACTTTTATCATTATCATCATTATTATTGTTGATGTTATCATTTTGATTATCTTTTTTATTACAATCAATTGTTATCCTCACCATTACTCATATCACCATCACCATGACCCATACTACTACTATCCTCACAATCATTATCCCTTCCAATCATTGTCAGTAATACTAATGATTAGCTATTCCAATGAGAATTTATCCACGACCCTCGATGCTGTTCCATTCTTTTCACAATTTTGATAAATTGAAATATGAACTTACCATTGAGATCTTGTTATCCTGGACTGATTCGATTAGTCTTTAAATTTCCCTTCTAGATTACGTTATTCTCTTTGTGTATATCTATTGGTCTGTCTGTCTCTATGTGTGTTTGTTTGTCTGTGTGCATGTATAGATGCTTATCTGTCCGTTTGTATGTCGATATTTTTATCTCTTTGTCTACATGTCTGAATGTTTAGCTGCTTGTCTCTTTGCCCTGCTTTCTCTTCTTATGCCTCCCCCTTCTCTCTCTTTCTTCCTCCTTCTCTCTCTCTCGCTCTCTTTCTTCCTCCTTCTCTCTCTCGCTCTCTTTTCCTCCCCTTCTCTCTGTCTCTGTCACCCTAAACACATCACTTCCCAAGCATTTGCACGTTAGAGTGTATCCACATTTCCACGCAGCAATATATCCTGGGTCTTCCCCTTGGAACAGCCCTATACTGACACCACTATGCTTGCAACTGACACCAGCATTAACGCCACAGCATAACCGGTGCAACATTTTTCCTCTCTACGGCAACAGCAGTATTTTTTTTTTCAGCATAACATAGTTCTCTGGGTGCCGTTAACGTCACCTCTCTGACATGCTAAACATCCTTAACATAGTGTTATTATCTCTAACATATATCTAACGGTTCTTAATATATTTTCGACATGACTGTTTTGCTGTTGCGTGGGAGGTGAAGGTATTGATTGTGTGTTTGTCATGTCTTGCTTGTCTTTTGCTTTAGCTTTTGTTTTACGAAGGTTCGTGATCTTTCGAATTTGCTTTTATTCTTGTATTTCGTTACTCTTCTATTATTTTTTTCTTATTTGATAGTTGATTGTTTTCTTATATATCATTTACATCTCTTTCTTTTTCTTAATAGATAATTGTTTTTTCATTTACATATTTGTAAGCAATTAATTATGATGATATAAGTAGGATAATTCATTAATGTTAAATAGATATAGTTAAAAAAAAGAAGGTATACAACTGTAGATGATAGATACATGAATAGATGACAATTATTCAGATCAAAATATTGATAGATGCATATATAGATAAGAGATAAATGGATGGATAGATAGACAGATAGGTAGATAGATATATAAGTAAATAAACAAATGATTAGATAGATGCATAAAGGAATAGAGAAACACATGTATATATATATATATATATATATATATATATATATATATATGTGTGTGTGTGTGTGTGTGTGTGTGTGTGTGTAAAGATAACTAGATATATAGATGAATAGACATATAGAGACGTAGAATAGATACAAAAATAAACAAATAGATGAATAAATAAACAAACAAAGATCAGTTAATTAAGACAGAAAGATATACAACAATAAACACAATGTTAAATCCTTTACCTGTGGCTATCCTGATGGGCTGACGTGACTCACCGAACAGAACACGAGACACACATTACAATGATGATTTACGCTAATTGAAATGATGTGATGATGATGAGGGGCGTAAGGATGATGATGATGATGGTAATTACAGAAGAGGGTGAAGATAGACGAGGAAAGGGAAGAGAGGGAACTGAAATTATGGAGAGAAAAGGGATTAGGAATAATGAATAACGAGGATGAAGGTGAAAAGTGTGATGGTTTGTGTAATGGTGGTTGTGTTAATTTGACTTTGGTGAAGGTAAAAAAAGGAAAAAGAAAAATGAGGAAAAGGGGGGAAATGGCGAAAGGAAATGACGAATAATCAAGAACTGTTATGGTTCTGGGAATTTACGAACGTTAAGTGAGTATAGAGAATGAACATGGTAGGGAATAAAAATCTATGAAGATTGTCGTTTATGAGAGAGAGAAGAGAGAGAGAGAAAGAGAAAGAGAGAGAGAGAGAGAGAGAGAGAGAGAGAGAGAGAGAGAGAAGAGAGAGATAGAGGGGGAAAGAGAGAGAGAGAGAAAGAGAGAGAAGAGAGAGAGAGAAGCGTGAGAAAAAGACAGAAGATAAAGAGAGAGACACGGAAAGAAAGGGAAAAATCAAAAAACGAAACAGAGACAAGAGAAGAAGAAAGAAGAGATTTAACAGCCCGATAAAAGCCGTCCATATTCGGTTGATGTCGATTCCAGAGGCAATAGTTCTCATTAACGATAATTGCCAGCAAGGTAGTTTACTTCAGCTGCGACCCTAAATGGCGCTGTGAATTCTCATGACACAGAGCCATCTGGCGCTAAAGAGCGACGCCCGATTGAGGGACAACGCTGCGGCAGGAGGGGGAAGGGGGCAGGGGTAGGAAAAGGAATGGAGTGCGGGAAGGATATATTAATATATATATATATATATATATATATATATATATATATATATATATATATATATATATGTATATATGTGTGTGTATGTTTACACACACACACACACACATATATATATATGTATGTATGCATATATACATATATATTTATAGATGTATAAATATATGTTTATCTATATACACATACACACGCTTATATACATACATACACATACCTCTCTTCCTCCCCCCCATTCCCCCTCCTATTCTTTTCTGTCACTCTCCCTCACACCCCACTTCTCTCTCTCTCTCTCCCTCTGCCCCCGCTCCGCCTCTCTCTCTCTCTCTCTCTGCCCCCGCCCCGCCTCTCTCTCTCTCTTTCTCACTCTCAGTTTTCTATTTCCGCTCTTAATCATTCGCAATTCACAGCCAACAGATGGCCCAGGAATTCCCGTGATGCATTTGCAAT
>BOPN01004028.1:55000-60000 GCA_017312705.2 Penaeus japonicus | reverse complement strand
AACACATAGAAAACGGAATCCTGAAGTGAGATATATATATGAAAAAAAAGAAAAAGAATCTAGACGGCGAATACCAAATGCGAACAAGTTAAATTAGGCGAAAGAAGGGGAGACGAGCGGACGCAGGACAAAGGATTATAAATGAATAATGAGAGAGAGCAATGAGGAAAGGACGGGGGACCAAGGGAATGAGTGAGGGAAGTATGAAAATGAGAGAGAGAGAGAGAGAGAGAGAGAGAGGGAGGGAGGGAGGGAGAGAGAGAGAGAGAGAGAGAGAGAGAGAGAGAGAGAGAGAGAGAGAGAGAGAGAGAGAGAGGGAGGGGGAGGGAGAGAGAGAGAGAGAGAGAGAGAGGAAGGGGGCATAATGAGGGGAAATCAAACACGTGTTTAGAAAATGAAATGAGGTAGACGGAAAAAGTATAAAGCTAACAAAATTATAAAAACGAAAATGGGCGCAAGTAAAGAGAGAAAGAAAGAGAGAGAGAGAGAGAGAGAGAGAGAGAGAGAGAGAGAGAGAGAGAGAGAGAGAGAGAGAGAGAGAGAGAGAGGGAGGGAGGGAGAGAGAGAGAGGGAGAGGGAGGGAGAGAGGGAGGGAGAGAGAGAGAGAGAGAGAGAGAGAGAGAGAGAGAGAGAGAGAGGGAGAGAGAGAGAGAGAAAGTGAGTGAGTGAGTGAAAGACAGAGAGAGAGAGAGAGAGAGAGAGAAAGAGAAAGTGAGTGAGTGAGTGAGAGAAAGAGACAGAGAAAGTGAGAGAAAGACCGAGAGAGAAGAAGAGAGAGAGAAAAAAAAAACATCAAATACATCAAGTAAAAAAAATGAAAGACACAGCGTCAAGGGATCCAAAAGGATTCTGATTAATTATTTCCCAACGTAAGAGAAAAGAAACTTTGCAGAATACACTCGACATGCACACAAGTGTAAGGAGCACGCGATGTACACAGAGGAGCGGGCGAGCATAGAAGACACAGGAGATTAATGAATGGAATGCGAGGCCGCTTTGAGAGGAAGGGGGGAGAGGGAGGAGGAAGGAGAGAATGAAAGAGGGAGAGAAGGAGGGGGAGGGAAAGGGAGAGGGACGAAAGGATAGATGGAGGGAGGGGGAGGAAAGGATGGAGGGAGAGAGAGAGAGAGAAAGAGAGAGAAAGAGAGAGATAGAGAGAGAGAGAATGTGTAAAGAGAAAGAGAAAGAGAGATTGATAGATATGTGTAAAGATAAAGAGAAAGAAAGAGAGAGAGAGAGAGATAGAGAGAGATAGAGAGAGAGTGAGACAGAGAGAAAGAAACAGAGAGAGAGAGTGAAAAATTGTAATAATAATAAAAAAAAAAAAAAAAAAAAAAATAGAGCACACACACACACCGAATACCAAAAAGAAACTTGACACTCAACTCAATAACGTATTTTTATTTCACCATAATATACCATCTTCACCACAGTAAATTTTGACGAGAGGCCCTGTAACTAGCCTCACACAATATTTCTTCTTCTAAATATACTTTAGTGAAGTATTCCTAAAGACTAGGAAATGCTTTCCTGAATGAACACGCTAGGTAAATCAACCCCCCACCCCGAAGAATTTATAAACTTTGCATTATACATATTTCATTGATGTCCAATATTCTTCTCAACTAAGTTACACAGATCAAGCTTATCATAATATCTGTTAAAATAACACACACATACACACAACATACATACACACACACACACACACAACACACGCCCTCCAATAAAACTTCTAAAACAAACATTTCCATCACGTGTTACAAGCACCGAGTCTCTTTTATTATTTACTTGATCGTCGAAGTGGCTTCTAATCCACGGAACAAGGAGACTTTAGAAGGGAGAAGCTTTGCTAAGTGCAGCCAGGTCGCCGGAGCTATTCCTCTCTCTGTTTCTCTATTTTTCTCTATCTCTATTTCGCGTTATTTGTCGCTCTTGTTTTCTCTCTTTCATATATGTGCCCCCCGCCCCCTCCCCAACTTCTCTCTCTATCTGTATCTATGCTTGTCTGAATCTTTCTCTCTCATTTTTTCTTCCTCTCTTTCTCTGTCTGTCTGTCTGTCTCTCTCTCTCTCCCCCTCCCCCCCTATTTTCTCTCTCCTCTCTCTATCTTCTTCATTTTTAGCTTCTCTCCCTCCCTGCCTTCATCATCCAGTCCTAATCCTTTGTCCGCGCACCTTCATCACATTCTCTCTGCTCCCCTTTCATAGTACAATTTAAATACTTTATGCTTGATTTTCACTGTTAGAATTCAGTCTATTCCCCTTTCCTTTTCGTACAATTCCCCTTGGAGTGATGCCAGTACCTCTTTTTTTATCGAGGAAATTAACCCCCTCTGTCTTATTTTAATCCTGTCACGTTTTTTATACCCTTTTCTTGTCGGTGTTTTATTCATTTTTCATTTTCTAATTTTATTTTTGCTTTCCGTCTGCCTGTTTGTCTTTCTCTATCTTCGTTTATTTTATTTTATTATTATTATTTTTTTGTCTGTCTGTTTGTCTCTATCTTCTCCCCCCCCCCCCCCTCTCTCTCTCTCTTCCTCCCACTTGCACGTTTCTCTTTCTCTTCCCTTAATGTAACTCTCTTAACATGAGAATTCGAAATTTGAGAATACGGTTTCTACTATTATCACCCTCTTTAATCATCCATCTGTATGTATATCTATCTATCTATTTACACACACACACACACACACACACATATATATATATATATATCTTCTCCAGCATATCACCCAGCCTTGGATTTCCACTTCGTATTGTTTCTGTTACAGTTCCTGGAGCGCCATATCATTACACTAGCCTCTTTACCCGATCGAGTGCTACAGTAATCCCGATTGATAAGCTAGCTATTCTATTATGATTGTGTTGTCCCTGTTTGACAAATTTACCCTCTGTATTGAATTCTTGCTCTATTGGTCATGAATACCTGGTATGGATATGCTTTTAGATTGCATACGTGATGATATGTGTCGGATACGATTTTCACATTCTCGCACTCTCCCTTTCTCCTTCTTTCTTTCCCTTTCTCTCTCTCTTTCTCCTTCTTTCTCTCTTTCTCTTTCCTTCTCTTTGTCTTACGTTCCCTTTCTCTTTCCTTCTCTTTCTATTTCCATCTCTTTCTCTCTCACTCACTCACTCTCACTCTCTCTCTCCTCTCTTCTCCTCCTACTCCCCTTTCTCTCTCGCACGTCTCTTCCCGCCTTCCTAATCCCAACAAACACTTCTAATCCTTTCTTCTCTCGCTTCTATCCACCGGCTTCCGCTGTCCCTCCCCGACCTCTCTAATCCACCTTAATCGTCCATCCACCAACCTACCATACCCACCCACCCAACCAACTTCCTCCATCTATCCGACCCACCTCACCCCACCCAATCCACCTCGACCCACCTCAACCCACACCATCTAATCGAGGCCATTTACCTGCGCGACCTTACCTGTACTCTCCTAAGGCAACACTCGTATCCGCTCTCGGCTTACGGTCTTTAATGGAACTCTAAACCTGGCTTTGAGTTCGCCTTCAAGAGAAGTCCGTTTGGCGGCGAGTCTTAAGTTATCTCGTTCGCTCGTTCGTTCGTTCCCTTGTTCGGCAGTTCGGTGGTTTGTGGGCGTTTTTTTTTTCTTTTTTTCGTTTTTTTTTGTATTCGTTCGTCCGTTCGCTCATTGGTTTGCTCACCCGTTCGTCCTTGTGTTCGTTATTTTGCTCGTACGTTCGTTACAAACGATTTTTCTTTCGTTCGCTCGTTCGCTGCCGGTACTTCAGTCGCACAACGACAACGACACTTATCGACGACCGTTAATTCGTATTCCATAGAGAGTAGCAGACCTTCCTATGGCTTGCTCGACGACCGAAATCCTCTCCGGCATAGAAGCGAGAACGACAGGCGACAAAGCGACACATCTCGCAAGGTTATTATTGTTCTTCAGCCCTGACGTGACTCCAGCCAGCCTTAAAAAAAAGATTTCGGCTCAAGGACACATCTTTTCTGATGTTGGAAAATAAAACTAATAATGTAAAAAAAAAAAAGAAAAAAAATCCCTTGATCCATGTTTAATTCATTTATTCTTTTTATTTTATTCTATTCTATTTTAATACAACCCTGTTGTATTCATCTTCATACCGCTTTTGAGCTGCTGGAAATATTTATCCTTTGGAGCCTCAGGTTCGGTGATTCTAACGTCGAAAGAGGTTCACCGGTCTTTTGTCGTGAGATCGAGCGCTGAGATCGACTCTTGTCTTATTTGATGGATGAGCCGCTTGATATGTCATGATCTCGCCTTCCAGTGCCAATACCGGTGCTGCAAAGTCGTGATATATATTTTTTTTGCCGTTTGGGTGTTACATCTCGTACATGACGAAGGCAAATAAAACCTCCTTTCTTGCACTTTATTGCGTGATCAACAGAAGAGCAACAGTAACATGAGTACTAACACTTAAACTAATCCTACTACCATTATTCCAACAACAGCAACAACTACTACAACTACTATTGTTAATCTATAATCAGGGTAGACAATGATAACTAAACGATTGACGATGATATTGATAGTTATGATAAGCGAGTGACAAACATAACCATAATGGTGATGATAATGATAACATCAACAATGATACAACAATAAGAACAAAAAATAGTGGAAAAAATGAAACCAATCTCTACCATCTCCCCTAAAAAAAAAAAAAAAAAAAAAAAAAAAAAAAAAAAAAAAAAAAAAAAAAAAAAAAAAACGAAAATACAAAAAAATCCCCATTAAAGAGTTCCAATTCCAGCGTGATAGCGCACACTATCAAAAGTTATCATCGCATTCTCTTTATTCGAGGCAACTCTACTTTAGCGCCTTTCCCTGAAGATGTCTCGCCATTCCTCTGCCTGCTCTCGTTTCCTCTCTACGGCAGTCCCATCACTACAATCCCCGCCTTGGCATTTTCTTTAAGATGCTTTCTCCCCCCCCCCCTCCCTCCCAATCCGCCTAGCTTTCCAAGTGTGTTGTTCTTATTA
>BOPN01004028.1:47500-52500 GCA_017312705.2 Penaeus japonicus | reverse complement strand
TTCTCTCCCTCCCTCTCTTTCTCTTTTTCTCTCTCTCCCTCTCTCCCTCTCTCTCTCTCTCTCTCTCTCTCTCTCTCTCTCTCTCTCTCAATCTTCTCCCCTTCCAGTTTCCATTCTAAAGTTTCTTTACTAATGCATTTTTGTGTCCGTGTGTTTTATCTGCGTTTTCTTCGTCTCCGCCATTTTCCTTTTCCGAGAAGTGTCAATACTCTCTCTCGGGTTTTGTCTCCCTCCGTCTCTTCTCCTCTCTCTCTTTTTATCCCCCTCCTCTCTCTCTCTCTCTCTCCCTCTCTCTCTGTTTCCCTCCTACTCTCCCTATATCTCTTTCATTCTCTCTCCCCGTCCCTCCCTCTTTCCCTTCCTTTCTCCCCCCTCTCTCTCTCACCCGTATTCTCTCCACTCGTTTTCTATCTCTCTCTCTCTCACCCTCTCTCTCTCTCTCTCTCTCTCTCTCTCTCTCTCACCCGTATTCTCTCCACTCGTTTTCTCTCTCTCTCACCCTCTCTCTTTCTCTCTCTCCCGAATTCTCTTCACACTCTCTCTCTCTCTCCCTCCCGCCTTTCAAATCGCGAACCCCAATCTCCATTTAAGGTATGTATCGTCGGATAGGTACAGCTTTCTCTGACACACCGTACCACAGCTGTTTTGTGTTCTGGGCCGGAAAATTGGTTTTGCCTTATAATCTCTGCATAGGAGAGGCTGTACAAAAGGATAATATACCTAATAAGGGAAATTAAATCTCTCTCTTTCTCTCCTCTCTTTCTTTTTCTGTGTGTGTGTGTGCGTCTGTCTCACGCATACACACACTCTTTCTCTCTTGTCTTTTCCTATGTCCTTTACGTTTTGTTTTCTCTCTCACACCAATTCAATTATTTTCTTTCGCTCTCACTCTCTCCTATCTCTCCCTCTCTTTCATCTCACTCTTTCTCTCCGCTTCTATTCATTCGTCTGTCCAACCATCCATCCATCTCCTTCTACTCCCCTCTTCAGTTTCTGTCTTCAGTATCCTTCGCCTGTAACTTTCTGTAGAGTTGTCGTTTGTAATTCTGTAATATGTCCGTGGAGAGGTGACGCACAAATAGATGCTTTTGTACCCGGATTAAACCTTTATCTCCTGGTTTGAAGTCCATAGCCAAAATTAAGAGGCTTATTTACATTGAAAACGGAAACCATAACAAATGTTCTCCTGGAAATTAATGTGATTTTTTTGTTGTTTACCTATTCACAAAAGGGTTTTGGTGTATTGTCAAATTAAGTTATTTAATGAAAGGGCCACTATAATGGTACTCGATTCGGTGAGCAGACTTCATTTTCTATTTGTTATACTAAATTGAGAAGGGATATGTAACTTGTCAAAGAGCATGGCCATATTAATTTTGCTTCATCATATTATCTTATTAAGACACTAATTTACCTCCATTTTTTAATTAGCGTGATGGAAAATACGTAAAACACACACACACATACACACACACACACATACACACACACACACAACCACACAGATAACCATAAAAAAATGAGATAATCAACCTAATCATTAAATCCTTTCTCGATTATTTTTGAACCTACGTTCGAGACAAGTAGGTCTTTCCACTTCCCACTTCTCTTTCGCAAAAACTTCTCACATTTGGTGCAACTTCTCCATACTTCCTGCAACGGAGGAAATGTCGAAGGCCAAGCTGACGTGAGACTTGCAATGGGGTCTTGAGTGGTTCATGTTGAGGCGGGTAATTAGCGAAAATATAAGGGAAGGTGAAGAGGTAGATGAGGAAGTTATGAGGGGGGGAAATGAGTAGGGAGTGAGGATGTTGTGAGGGAGAAGTGAGGATGTAGTGAAGGGGAAGTGAGGGGAGAGGTGAGGATGTTGTGAGGGAGAAGTGAGGATGTTGTGAGGGAGAAGTGACGATGTTGTGAATGGGAAGTGAGGGGAGAGGTGAGGATGTTGTGAGGAGGAGGTGAGGATGTTGTGAAGGGGAAGTGAGGGGAGAGGTGAGGAAGTTATGAGGAGGAAGTGAGGTGGGGGATGAGGATGTTGTGAGGGAGAATTGAGGAAGAAGAAGAGGTTTTGAGGGGAAAGTGAGGAGGGAGATGAGGAAGTTATGAGGGGAAGTAAAGAGGGAGAAGAGGAGGTTGTGAAGGGAAGTGACGAAAATAATTTATGAAGGGAAGTGAGGAGGGAGATAGGGAGATAGTGAGGAGAAGGTGAGGAAGGAGAAGATCACCTTGTTAAAAAGAAAAAGAAAAACAATGTTGCTTATGTGTAAACGTCTATGTTCGAATTTCCTTAAACATTTACTAGACTAACTTACCGTTATTTTGCTTGCTTAAAGTTACTCAGACTTAGCATGTTGATTTATTCTGAAGCCGTTAATACATTTAAACATTCAAATGAAATCCCCCCCCTCCCCCCTCCCTCACCTAGATAATATAGAAAGATAAAGTTTATAACTTGAATTAAAATATCTTACATCTCACTACCAACAAACGCGAATAAAAGACATTTAATTTTTCTTATTTGAAGTAAATCGTAAAAGAAGCTATTATGCTAACTAAATATACATATTGTACTAGAAAGGGGCACATCTAGCTACTATAATTTTCAAATGTTATTTCCTCGCATTTCATATCAAACGGAAATGAATAAAATACGTTCTCTTGCTTCTCTTATTTTTTCTTTTAAGTGGAAGTCCATTTAGCAGAATCAACAGTATGCAAATGGGAACAGTACAGCACTTGTCGGTTGAGAGAACCGCTTTGCACTTCTACAAAATTCTCATTAAAAATGGGAAACGCTGGATTTACTTAGCTTATCTGTTTCTTTTTCTTCAACTTAAAAAAAAGATAAGAAAAGATAAGGGAAAAATCCCACTCGAGGCTCTACGAAGGTGTCCAATTACGAAAACACCATTGAGGAATCTGTTGTAGTTAGTGTTTTCGCTTTCTTTATTTGAATATTCATTTATTCTTTATTATATTTTGATATTTTGAGGAGGAGGGTAGAGAGGTGATGGAATGAAAGGGTAGGGGAAGATAAAGATAAAGATAAAAAGAAGATAGGGGATGATACAGGGTTGAGAAAGAGGAAGAGAAGAGAGGAGGGTGATAAAAGAGTTGAAAAAGAGGAAGAAAAGATAGGAGTGATAAAGGGTTGAAAAAAGGGGAGGAGTATAAATTATGACATTGAATGAAAAGAGTGATAGAAAGAGAAAATGAAAAAGAGGTGAAGAAATAATGAAAACAAAGACACGAGAATGTAAGAGATAGAAAGAATAGAGGAAGATACAACAAAGGTAGACAAAGGAAGGCATAGAAAGGCGTACAGAAAGATAATTAACCATAGTAAGAAGGGGTACAGAAATAAAGGAAAAAAAAAAACAAAAAAACCGTAAAGCCTTAAAACACGAGACTAATTACCAGAAAGACCCCTTTCCCTCTTTTAGAGAAAGAAAAGACCTCCCCCCCCCCCCAAAAAAAAAAAAAAAAAAAAAATCAAAAAGAAAAAAAAAAGAACAAGAATGAAAAGAAGAAATGAAAAAAAAAAAAAAAATCTCCAACCTTCCATTAGAAATTGCTCAAAAGGAAACCCCGAATAAAAGCCTCGTCTCGCCTCTTTGCCTTCGATGTTCCAGCAGATGTGTGTCCATAAATCAGGAGGTGTTGTTAGCGGGAAGGAAAGCCAGCCGTTTTTGCCTCCTTGCCTCCTCCGTTGGTCAGGATGAACTCATTTGCATCAGATCAGTAAGCTGTTTAATGCGACTCCCTCTCGCTTCAGCTTTAGTTTACGGGTGGTGTTCGTGTGTGTGTGTGTTTGTTCGTGTGTTTGTGTGTTT
Source organism: Penaeus japonicus (assembly GCA_017312705.2). Taxonomy (NCBI): domain Eukaryota; kingdom Metazoa; phylum Arthropoda; class Malacostraca; order Decapoda; family Penaeidae; genus Penaeus; species Penaeus japonicus. The sequence continues at coordinate 48,667 of BOPN01004028.1, read as the reverse complement.
GTTCGTGTGTTTGTTCGTGTTTGTGTGTTTGTTCGTGTGTTTGTGTGTTTGTTCGTGTGTTTGTGTGTTTGTTCGTGTTTGTTCGTGTGTTTGTGTGTTTGTTCGTGTGTTTGTGTGTTTGTTCGTGTGTTTGTGTGTTTGTTCGTGTGTGTGTGTTTGTTCGTGTGTTTGTGTGTTTGTTCGTGTGTTTGTTCGTGTGTGTGTGTGTTTGTTCGTGTGTTTGTTCGTGTGTTTGTGTGTGTGTTTGTGTGTGTTTTTGTTCGTGTGTGTTTGTATGTTTTTATTTGTGTGTGTGCTTATGTATGTGTGTTTGTGTGTGTGTGTGTGTGTGTGTGTGTGTGTGTATCTGTGTGTGTGTGTGTGTGTGTGTGTCTGTGTCTGTGTATCTGTGTGCATACTTACATATTTGCAAACATGAAATCAACCCAAGAAACACACAAGCAAGCATAGAGTTACCTAAAGACCCAGACATAACTCAATGCATTCCTCTCTGACAGCACAGTTACAAGCTCCAACTACAATCTACATCCCAGATCAGAACATTAAATTACAAATACTTTCACTTTACATCCGGGGTCGAGTCCGGCATAAAAGGATGAATTAGATTCGCCCATTTAAGAAAAGCAAAGAACATTCCATAACATACAAGTTCCTCTGGTGATATATTACCAAAGAACTCAGCCTTTCATGTACTTTTCCCGAGACACTGATGGATGCCTACAAAACCTGTTAGCATATTTCTGAATTCTCTGTCGTCCATGTTCTTTATCGTCGCTCTCTATCTATCTCTCCCTTTCTTTCTTTCTTTCTCTTTGTCATTCTCTCTCTCTCTCTCTCTCTCTTTCTTTCTCTTTGTCATTCTCTCTCTCTCTCTTTGTTATTCTCTCTCTCTCTTTGTTATTCTCTCTCTCTCTCTGTCATTCTCTCTCTCTCTTTGTCATTCTCTCTCTCTCTCTCTCTCTCTCTCTCTCTCTCTTTCTCTCTCTTTCTCTCTCCCTCCCTTTCTCTATCTATCCATCTATCTCTTTCTGTTATTCTCTTCCATCACATTCTTTTTGTTTATCCTTTTCAATCCAATTTTCTTTGAGTCTGTCTTCCTTCTCTCTATCTCTCTCTCTCTTTCTTATTCTCTCTCTCTCTCTCTCTCTCTCTTTCTCTATCTATCTA
>BOPN01004027.1:137270-138592 GCA_017312705.2 Penaeus japonicus | reverse complement strand
TCGTCAACACATATATTCGAAAGAGACATGTGGGAACTTTCCTACTAAGTATGAGGGCTGAGCCATTAGTATTCCTCAAAGTGAACGTTGCAGGAAAATTGGGAGAAACGGCACATTTAACATTTAACAAGTGAAAATCTTTTCCGTGATAGCGTTGCGTTGTATATTCAGGCTTGGTAGTTATTCAGAAATCATTATCCTTATTATTATTATCATTATTCTTATTCTTATTATTATTTTACTTATTTATTTTTATTTATTTATCTTTTGTTTTTCTGTTTCATAAGGACATTCCTAGAAAAGATTGGCTTTTAAAGACACCTGCACGAGGAGACAAAAGCGTCAAATTGCAGAGCAAGACACTTTTTGTTGCAGGGCCTTTCCTGTGTCTATTTTTTCTAAGTTGATCAAGGAAAATTATTCGTAGTAAATCAGTCTTGTCAAATTCAATCATATATATTTTCTTCTTTTAGTCCGCATCTCAAAAGAGATTGCGTTAAGGAAACAAACAAATGAATGAACCGCTTGCAATCGTTTACTCCTGGGCTGATTGACGATAATTCTTTACCCACTATTATTATCATTATTTTAACTTTGATTTTTTACATATCAGGTTTATCCACTCTTTTCTCTTACCAAACGTAGTGGTTGTCACCTCAGATCACACACATAATCGCCACTTTTTTTTTTTTTTTTTTTTTTTTTTTTTTTTTTATAGATCAAGGGAGTCTAAAATTGAGCGTTGTTGTCCTGACAGTTTGTCCTCATTCCTGTGCAAAGGAAGAAAGGACTCGTCACTGTCATTGCAAAATTCTTGCACTGGTTTATGCTACACAATCCCATTTAACCACAGTTGAATTTTGATTGCTCTCGCTCCCCACTATCTAATTGAATTTTAAGATAAAAGACGAGTTCTGAAGACCATACCTGGTAAGGAGAAAAGGACCCTCATTTGTAACGCTGACACCCTTACTATTTGGTTAACTAGGATCAACGCAGTTTATTCATTACAGATTTATCAGTTGAGCATTCTAAACTTCTTTTGATATATATATATATATATATATATATATATATATATATATATATATATATATAAAGATAAATGTGTATAAGTATGTATATATGTATATATATATGTGTGTGTGTGTGTGTGTGTGTGTGTGTGTGTGTGTGTGTGTGTGTGTGTGTGTGTGTGTGTGTGTGCGTGCGTGCGTGTGTGTGTGTGTGCATAAAAAAGAAAGTACACACACACACACATATATATATATATACACACGAGCAGAAAAGAGTATCTCTGGAACACAGAGGTCAAAGGGTAA
>BOPN01004027.1:129770-132270 GCA_017312705.2 Penaeus japonicus | reverse complement strand
AACTCTCTTCCGTTCCTTCTGTTACCAAGTCCATTGCTGAGGCAGTTACTCATCAATAGATAATGAATTAATTAATACAAAACATAAAGAAATAAAAAAGTCAACAGTCATTGCCAAAATTTCAATAAAGTAAGAATTGAGACATTCCTTTTTTTATTCTGACTTCAATCCTATCCGAAAGATATCCGGACACATCCTTTGCCTGTTGCGATCAATGGTGTGCATCTCTCTCTCTCTCTCTCTCTCTCCTTTAGCCCCATCCTTCGGGGGGTTTTTATCTGAATCCGGGAGGGTGCAGCTTCGATCGCCTTAGGCTACTTATCTTGATTTCAAAGTCAGTGGTTTTCGAATAACCGAGTGATTACGAACTAAGATACTGTTTTTTTTTTTTTTTTTTTTTTTTTTTTTTTTTTTTTTTTTTTTTTTTTAACTGACATGGTACGAAGGTAGAAGCGTATTATTTTTTATGTAGTGAAATTCGTAATGACGATGTGTCCTTTTCTAATTGCCTTCAGCCAATTGCTAGATCACATGGAAATATATCCGCCATATTAACAAATCAAACATTCATCAGGATTTATATTCTCCCAATTTCACTTTTTTCCATTGTCACTCATAAGAGTATTCATTCTCACTCATATCTATTAGAATAGTTATTATACTGATACTTTCTCCTCCTTCTTCGCATCTCTCCTCTTTCTAGGAATGCACATATAGATATTAATATATTTATTACAAGACATCCTATCTAAGGAAACCCGTAACCCTTAAGCGGCGGATAAAAGGAATCCTGTTCACATCCTATCGAGGAGCTAACTCGTCCCACACACTAGGTACAAATCCCAAATTAAAAATGGATATGGTTACACTTGTTCTCTATCCTTTGTATGTTAAAGAGGCCTATTGATAAAACAATATATCACGTAAGATGCGGAAACCGTAGAGAGCCAAATGACCGGATGGAAAAAAAAAGAAAAAAAAAATCATAAAAAAAAGAAATCTCAAATATATCCAAAAGAGATGTAGGCAAGTAAGGTTTAAATCCCCAAAGTCAAATCAAAAGTATAGAAGGATCTCTGGATGGTGCTGACCAATTATAGGATATACCATCTTGACAGTGTAAACAATAACCGATAGACACGTCTAGCAATATCCTAACTGGCGTGTGATATAGGCAAACGGAACATTTCTTTGTCATTCCCATGTTGCCACATAAGAATCCAAAGCAATTTGGGGGTCAGTTGTGTCGTTGACTCTCGACGCAGCAACGTATTATTCCAACAACAAAAAAATGACAATTGCAGACATAATATTATATGGAACATATTTAGAAAAAAAAGAAATGTTGGAAGATAAAACAAATAATGTCTCATCTTTCACTATAACTATATTGTATATATTAGATTTTTTTTTACTATCGTTTCAACATGTTAGAAAAAAAAAGTTGAACAAATAAATACAAATAAAAAGGAAAGTAAAACTGACACAAATCTTAATATGACAAAGTAAAACAGAGATCAAAATAAAGATAAAAATCGCCGTTAGATAAATCACTAGAAAAATCATCATAATCTCTACAGTAAAAGACAAATGAAATATGAATATAAAACACAGTACAAAGTAACATAGCATTAATCAAACAAACAACAAATTTATGTTGCTACCACGTCAGGTCGGAATTATAAACCGAAATTAAAATTTAAATATCTATATTCAATGATTTAAGTATCCATGTTTAATGAATTCTTTAAAATCAAATTCTTCTATAATGACAAAAGAGAGAGAGAGAGAGAGAGAGAGAGAGAGAGACGTGGATAGTCTTGATACAATGAAAATAGATAATTCTAAAAGTAATTGAAAAATAAATCAAAAGATGAATGTATTGTCGCAAAAAAACACATTATTTTGATTCTATACAACAAAGAAAAGAAAAGAAAAAAAAGAGAAGAAAAGAAAAAAAAGGCAAAATACGATAGGTCACCAAGCTTATTCCCCACCCGTGAGGGACTCGAAACCCCTAACAGCATAACAGCAACACAGACGCTGCAAATAACTCTAAACAATAAACCCAACACGCTTTGCCAGTCGAATAGCGTATCATGTTTACGTGGGCGAGAACCCTCTCGAAGTGCATGAAGGCCGCCCCTTCAGATGATGTAAGAGTTCAGGTTCTTGTTGGGGTATGGAACTTNAAAAAAAACACATACACATACACACACACACACACACACACACACACACACACACACACACACACACACACACACACACAGAGAAGAGAAAAAGGATAGAGAAACGAGAATGGGTGTTGGGAGTAGAAAATTAAAAAGATTATACGGAACTATTAATTCCTTTTCCAGGAAATCATCAATAAACGCTCTACCTCCCACTTTTATTCTTCCTTCCTCCTCCCCTCCCCTCCTGACATGTACTTTTTTTTCTTTCTTTTTTTTGTTTTTCATTCATCTTTTTGCCTTACAAGATTAGCCGCAAAATTAGC
>BOPN01004027.1:40000-42500 GCA_017312705.2 Penaeus japonicus | reverse complement strand
TCTTCTCTTCCTTTGGGGCTTCCCTCTCCACTCTCATTCTCTCTCTCTCTTTCTCTCTTTAACTCCTTTTTCTGTGCCCTCATGCTACGATTCTGTGTCTCCTCTCTCATCTCCCACCCTCTCCCCTCACTCGACGATTTCGCGTCCGCCCCCCCCCCCCCCCCCCACGGCTCAAATTCTCTTTCTCTCCTGCCCACCCACATTTCTCTCCCCTCACTCAATGGTCTTGTTTCCCTCTCCGGCAGCCCCCCCCTCCCCCCTTCTTAATAAAAAAAAATGTTTCGTTTTTCTCTCCTAAATCTCCCCCAACCCATTTATCTCTCCTTATTCAAAGGCTCGGTTTCCACCTCCTTTCTCCTTTTCTCTCACATCCCGGTTTCGTTTCCCCTCTATTCCTTAGCACCCCATTTCTATCCCTTCACTCTTTTCCATATCTCCCCTCTTTCAAATGCCTTGTGTCCCCATCTCCCCTTTCCCCTTTTCTCCCCCGACACTTAAGGATTTCATCTCCCCTCTCCCATCCCCATCACCTTTTCTCTCCCCTCACTCAAAGACCTGTGTTTCTCCTCTCCCCGCCCCGATGTCTCCCCTCACTCACAGGCTGTGTCCTTTTTCTATCCCTTCACTTACAGGCTTTCCTTTTTTCTTTCCCCTTACTCACAGGCTTCGTCCCTTTTCTCTCCCCTCACGCAGAAGTCTGGTCTCCCTCTCCACGCTATTATTCTCCCCTTACTTAAAGGGCTGGTCTTCTCTCTCCCTTCTCTGAAACACATTTTCTCCACTCTTCTGTCTCCTTCCGATCTCCATAATTCTCATCTCATCCAAAAGCCTGTTTTCCCCTCTCCCCGCCTCCATCCTCCCCTCACTCACTCATAACCCTCGTCTCCCCTTTCCTCATTCCCAATCTTCCCTCACTCACCAGCCTCCCCCACTCACCGGCCTCACCCCCCTCTCCCCTCCCCTCCCCCAAAGGCTTAATATCCCTCACTCACCTGCCTCGCCTCCCCTCTCCCCTCTCCCCTCCCCTCCTCCAAAGGTTTCATCTCCCCCACTCACCGGCGTCGCCTCCCCTCTCCTCTCACCTCCCCCAAGGGCTTCATCTCCCCCACTCACCGGCCGCACCCCCCTCTCCCCTCCCCTCCCCCAAAGGCTTCATCTCCCTCACTCACCGGCCTCGCCTCCCCTCTCCCCTCCCCTCCCCCAAAGGCTTCATCTCCCTCACTCACCGGCCTCGCCTCCCCTCTCCCCTCCCCTCCCCCAAAGGCTTCATCTCCCTCACTCACCGGCCTCGTCTCCCCGTTCTCCCGCCAGGGCTTCCGGTGCGCTACAGCATCACGGGCGGAAACCGCGACGGCCTCTTCACCATCGACCAGCGCTCCGGCCTCATCACGCTGGCGGCGCCGCTCGACTACGACCTCCACGCCAAGGTGAGACCCGCCGCGCCCGCAGGTGACCGCAGGTGACCGCAGGTGCTTGAGGAGGGGCCATGCGGGTTTTATTTGTTTGTTCTTTTTTGGTTTGTTGGTATGACCTCCGTGACCCGCAGATGGTGGACTGTTATTTTATTTATTCATTTGTCTTTATTTTGTTTCGTTTGTTATCATTCTAGTATTGTTGTCATTTATTACTTTATTATTAGTAACAATATTATTATCATTTATTTTTATTATTACTATCTTTATCTTTTAAGGGGGGAGGGCTGGGTATTCGTTGTTTTTTGTTTCTTTGTTGTTGTCTTCTTGTCGTTCATCTCTCGATTACGACCTACACATTTACGACTTTTTGTTTTGAGTGTGTTGGGGTGGTATGCTGTTTGTGCATTATTTAGTTTTGTTTCTAGGGAGGATGTTATCATCATATCATCTCTCTCTATCTCTCTCTCTCCCTCCCTCTCCCTCTCTCTTTCTCTCTCTCTCTCTCTCTCTCTCTCTCTCTCTCTCTCTCTCTCTCTCTCTCTCTCTCTCTCCGCCTCCCCTCTCCCCTCCCCTCCCCGAAAGCTTCATCTCCCTCACTCACCGACCTCGCCTCCCCTCTCCCCCTCCCCTCCCCCGAAGGCTTCATCTCCCCCCACTCACCGGCCTCGCCTCCCTCTCCCCCTCCCCCTCCCCCGAAGGCTTCATCTCCCTCACTAGCCGACCTCGCCTCCCCTCTCCCCTCCCCTCACCCGAAGGCTTCATCTCCCTCCTCCACCGGCCCTCGCCTCCCTCTCCCTCCCTCCCCGGGCTTCATCTCCCCACTCACCGGCCTCGCCTCCCCTCTCCCTCCCCTCCCCCGAAGGCTTCATCTCCCCCCACTCACCGGCCTCCCTCCCTCTCCCCCTCCCCTCCCCCAAAGGCTTCATCTCCCTCACTCACCGGCCTCGCCTCCCCTCTCCCCTCCTCCCCCAAAAGGCTTCATCTCCCTCACTCACCGGCCTCGCCTCCCCTCTCCCCTCCCCCGAAGGCTTCATCTCCCTCACTCACCGGCCTCGCCTCCCCTCTCCCCTCCCCTCCCCCAAAGG
>BOPN01004027.1:7500-10000 GCA_017312705.2 Penaeus japonicus | reverse complement strand
CAAACAGACAGACAGACCGTTAGTCAGACGATTAAACAGAGAGACAGACAGACAGAGAGGCAGTCAGTCGGACAGACAGACAGAGGTAAAGAGAGAGAGAAAGAGAGAGCGAGAGAGATTAAGAGAGAGAGAAGGAGAGATAGCGTGAGAAATGAAGCGAAAGAGAGCGAAAGAGAGAGAAAGAGAGAGCGAGAGAAATGAAGCGAAAGAGAGAGAAAAAGAGAGCTAGAGAAATGAAGCGAAAGAAAGCGAAAGAGAGCGAAAGAGAGAGCGAGAGAAATGAAGCGGAAGAGAGCGAAAGAGATATAGCAGGAGCGATAGTTTGTTTTGGGGAAAGTTGACCGAATATTAATAGTCATGAGACTGGACAAGGCTTAGAGTGCCGAAAGGGTTGCCAATGCTATTCGTCGTGCAAATGACTGGTTCAGGATTAAAGCATATATATGCATATTATGAGCGTGCGTCTATCTATTTATTTATCTGTTTGTAAATAGATAGATATATAGATAAGCACATACTCACACAAATACACACACACACGCACACACACACACACACACACACACACACACACACGCACACACACACACACGCACACACACACGCACACACACACACACACACACACACGCACACACACACACACACACATATAAACAAACAAGCAAGCAAGGAAAAACAACAAACAAACAAAACACAAACACATACAACACCGGCCCATTCACAGTCTCTCTCTCTCTCTCTCTCTCTCTCTCTCTCTCTCTCTCTCTCTCTCTCTCTCTCTCTCTCTCTCTCTCTCCTTAACCCCCCCCCCCTTCCCCCTTTCCTCCTGCAGGTGGAGGCTCGTGACGTGGACACAGTGGATCGGGGGCGCCTCCTCTATAGCCTCGGGGGGGATGGCGCCGAGGGGCTTGGCGATCAGGAGTCCTTCTTCTCCATAAATCCTCACACAGGAGAGCTCCTACAACTCAAGGCAAGTGGGGGTGTGGGACGGGATTGGGGGGGGGGGTGGGGGGGGTGGATGGGGGTGGGGGTAGGGGTAGAGGGAGTGGGGATGATGTGGGGGTCGGTGGGTGGGGTGGGGTAGGGGGTGTAGGGGTAGAGGGAGGGATGTGGGGGTGATGTGGGGATGGGTGGGTGGGGTAGGGGGTGTGGGGGTGGAGGAGGGAGGAAGACTCTGGGTGGGTTGTTGAATTTTTGGAAGGGGTAGAATTAGTGTTTATCTTTGAGTAGATTTTGTGTGTGTTTGTGTGTTTTATTTCCTTTCGACTTACTTAGTCATCTATCTATTTATGTAGTGGTTTGTTTGATTTTTCTTTGTTTTATAACTTATTATAAGCTGTTGTTCTAGAAGTTATATATTTGTAACAATGAAAAATATCCAAATAAGTAGTCAAGTTAAATTTGATTCAGGCATTGCATCGCAAACCTTTCAGTACGTATGAAATCTAAATCCTTTTAAAAGATGTACATAACTGATAAAAATAAAAATAAAGATGTACATAACTGATAAATGAATAATAAAATCAAAATCATTTTTATGTCAAATAAAGAATCGTGTTCTCACCGGCCATTATTCCGGGTCACGTTCTAGGCGCTGGACCGCGACCCCCCGGCGGGGAGGCCGACGTGGAGGCTGAAGGTGCAGGTGCGGGACGGGCAGCGTCCGCCGTCCGCCTTCTCCTCCAGACACCCGCGGGCACCCAGAGTCGCCCCGCAGAGTCAGCAGCCGCACGCCCTTGTAGATCAGCCACGATTTTCCGGTAAGGAGAACGGACCGCGAGGACACTACGCTCTTTGGGAGGATCTGCTCTCGCGAAAGGATCAAGCTGCGGAGATGGCGGGCGCCGCGGAGGCAATGGCGGGGCGGGCCGACCTTGCTCTTTCATATGCTAATCATCTGGCTGAGAAATATCCATCACAATACCTGAATATCTCCGGATCGCCCGACACGCGGCAGCGAGCTTTGGACGCATACACATTGTCGAGAAAAAACGGCGTTTGGTTCCAAGTGCGGAGAAGAAACGGCGACAGGAAGCGGAAGACGAGAGACAAAAATGCGAGGTTCTTAGACGTCGGAGATGGCGCGGGACGTCGGGCGCAGGGCAAGAGGGACGCCGCTGACGATCGAGCTTACGAGACTCGCTACGGGTTCTCGCATTTGGGTCATGCGGCGCCGTCGAGCAGGCACGTCGAAGAAGAGAGAGCGAACCAGTGGAAATGGGACGCGGAATGGAGGCAAGAAAGGGGCGATCTACAGACGAGATACCATTACCCTAGAGACATGCTTCCCAGGGCGAGACGGGAGCCATTTTCCCCCGCGACGACGCAATTTCTCCCTCGCAACCCCACCAACGAGAAGGCGTCCAGACTCGCGGGTTACCCTACACAACACCTCAATTATACAAACGACCCCACAGAGATCAGGCCGTCGAGAGACCAGCCAGCGAGGGGGAATCCCAACCCCATCCCAGCCCTCAGTAAGCACGGGGCCTTGCGT
>BOPN01004026.1:135000-138615 GCA_017312705.2 Penaeus japonicus | reverse complement strand
TGGTATATATATTATATATATATTTTATATATATTGTATATATTATATATTTTTTATATATACATTATATATATGTATGACATGACATGATGATGATGATGATGATGATGATGATGATGAGGAGGAGGAGGAGGGAGAGGAAAATAAAAAGAAGAAAAAGACGACGACGACGACAAAGAAAGACAAAGACAAAAACGAAGAAAAACAAATGAACAAGAAAGAGGGCACAGAAGAATCAACAATAAAAAAATAATAAAGAAGAAGAAGAAGAAACGAAGAACAAGAAGGAAATAGAAGATAATTAAAAATCAAAAGAAGATGAAGATGATATCGATAAGAAAAAAAAAAAAAAAACAAGGAAAAGATAAGGAAACAAAGAAGCTTCAATCTCACTCGTTTAAGAAATCGCCGAGTCAGCTGGTACTTCGAGCGAGCGCTAAATCAGCGACTCTCGCTAATCACTAGCGATTCTTGCTCCTCTGCTAAGTTGGAAAAAAGGTGAATGTAGGTCAGATGGTGTCGATTGTGATGGTGGTGATAGTGAGCATAGTGGTGATGATAGTGCAATTGCAGTAACGGTTGTGGTGATGTGATGGTAGTGATGATGGTGATACTAAAACTGATGATTACTTAAATCGTAATGATAGTGTTGGTATAAGTGATGATAACAACGATAATCAGATGACAATAAAACCGATGATTTTTTTTATATTGTGATGATAGTAGTGATGAAGATGGAGATAACGATGCCAAAATAGGCAAATTAAACCGAAAACTATTGAGATTGTTGCTGGCATTCCCATAATTAACGAACTTGACACATTTACTTCGTTGCACAGAAAACGGACAAGGGCGGAAGCTGAAAAGTTGCATGACAAGTAGCTCTTTATAGCGACCGATGCCATATGCAAATGAGTTTAATTATGGTTGTTATTGTTGTTGAGAGTGCGGGATTCTCTTGTTTGTTGTCATGTTTTTTGTTGTTGTTGTTGTGTTGTTCTGATATTGATATTGGTTGATTGATTGAAAGAAAATGCTGATAATAATGATAGTGGTAACAAAGGAAAAGATTATCAGTATCATCATCACCATCATCATCATTATTATCACCATCATCTTTAGTACCACCACCACCACCACCGATCTCTCATTACAGATTGCAATGAGTCAAGGGAAAAAAATATGAAAAAAATAGGAAAGGAAAGGGAAAATTGACTCTTACGACAGATATCTATAAGGATCACATTTCCTTCTCTTTTAATTATGCTCATTAAGTGCCTGATAATCCTGGTTACCTCATTAAGCTTCTGCAATACGTCTGCTTCTTCATCGGGGATTGGATTGCAAAAAAATAGAATAAAAATAGAAATGGATTAAAAAAAGAAAAGAAAGAAAAAAAAACGGACTTTACTAATGATTAAGTTTGTTAGGAAGATCATCTTGCTAATTATTTGATTGGCGATATATCTTCATCATCATCATTATCTTCATCATCATCATCATCATAATCATAATCACCACCACCACCATCATCATAATCACCACCACCACCATCATCATCACTATCATCACCATCATCACCATTACTATCATCACCATCATGATATCATGTTATCATCGCCATCATTATCATCATCACCATTATCATCATTATCATCTCCATCACCATGATTTCGTTTTTCGTATTCTCCTCTCCCCCTCCCTCTCCCTCTCCCTCTCCCTCTCCCTCTCCCTCTCCCTCTCCCTCTCCCTCTCCCTCTCCCTCTCCCTCTCCCTCTCCTCCTCCTCCTCCTCCTCCTCCTCCTCCTCCTCCTCCTCCTCCTCCTCCTCCTCCTCCTCCTCCTCCTCCTCCTCCTCCTCCTCCTCCTCCTCCTCCTCCTCCTCCTCCTCCTCCTCCTCCTCCTCCTCCTCCTCCTCCTCCTCCCCTCTCCTCCTCCTCCTCCCTCTCCTCCTCCTCCTCCTCCTCCTGTCGTCTCTGTTTATCGGATATTGCTATCTGTTGCCGATAAGGATTATCCTGTTGTTGGTTTTCCTGTAGAGAGGAAATTGAACGATAACCGAGGCCGCGCTCGTGTCGTCCACTCGTGGCGTGTGTCAAGCAGTATTATGGGTATTATGGGAAAGTGACACGGTGTCGGGTCGAAGCGATTGCCATTTGTGTGGAAACGTTTTCTGTTTTACGGATGTATGATGCATACCTTCCGAGTTGATTGTTTTGTGTTTGTATTGCATATCGGAATGTATCCTGTCTCCTCTTCACCATTTTCACCCAAATCCACCGCTAATGTCATCACAGCCACCACTATCACCGCCGCCATAATCAGAACTACCACTATCACCGCCACCATAACTACCACTATCACTACCACCACAATCACAACTACCACTATCACCACCACCACCCAAACCACAACCAACCCTACCAGTACAACCTCCCCCCCCCACACCCAAACCTCCACCACAATATCACGATTACGACCATCACTGCCATCATCAATCAACATCACTGATTTTAATAGCGTCAGTTTTGAAAGATTGCAGACAATCTGTTATTGTGTTTTAAGTTGCAAAAAAAAGATATTTTTTTGCTGCAAATACACCAACCTCTCCTTCACCTGTTGCTGTTTTGTTTCTGTTGTTTGAGCTCCCTTTCGCCTTACCTGTAGCTACCTTCCCGGGTAAGGATTCGAACCCACGCACTCTAGGTGGCAACCAGAGAGGGCGGAATAAACTTCAGAGGAACTTGCATAGTTAGAGAAGTCTTTCATTGGGTCGTGTGGTGTCAGGTTTGAGTTCGGTGTTGTCTGGTTGTGACTTCGAACGAGCGGGTGGGTGGGGACTAGTCCTTGGTAGCAATGGTGGTTGCGCATCTGTAGAAATTGCGTCACTGCATTTTTCCGTCTTACGTCCATCCCTCCCCCCCCCATGTTATCTTTCTTCCCCCCCCCCCACCTCACCTCGGTTTCCGTTCTACCCACTTCCTGTGCACTGGCGTGACCTCAATTCCTGTAGACTCGTCACTCCTCGATTCCATCCTCTGTGCAACCAACCTACTGTCTTACGCAGCTCTCATCCCACTCCCTGTGCAACGAATCTATTGGCTTACTCATCCCTTCCCCATCCCCTGTGTAACTAACCCACTGCCTTACTCGGCCTTCCTCCTACTCCTTGTGCAACTAACCTACTGTCTTACTCATCCCATTCCCATCCCCTGTGCAACTGTCTTACTCATCCCATTCCCATCCCCTGTGCAACTGTCTTACTCATCCCATTCCCATCCCCTGTGCAACTTTCCTTCTGTCTTACTCATCCCGCCCCCCCCCACCCCCTGTTTTACCTTGACCAACACTGCCATTCCTCCCTCTTACACCCCCCCCCCCACCCTACCCTTCTACTACCACTTCCTGTGCTCTTGCTCAATCCACGTCTCCCATTCCCTGTGTAGGAGCTCCTTTCCTTTCTCGCTGCCGCTCCTATTTCCTGTGCGGATGTCTTGCCTCGTCGTAGGATTCTGTAGGATGTTGCTTGCTTTTGCCTTCGTCACCTTTTTGAATTTGAATGCAGGATAAATCTTGGAACGGATGTCTCGGCGTTTGAGGGGCTTAGGATTTTTAG
>BOPN01004026.1:120000-125000 GCA_017312705.2 Penaeus japonicus | reverse complement strand
GAGAGAGAGAGAGAGAGAGAGAGAGATTGATTGAGAATGAGTGAGTGAGTGTGGGAGTGAGTGAGAGTGAGAGTGAGTGGGTGAAACAAAGAGATATAGAGAAAGAAAGAAAGAGAGAAAAAGGAAGAAAGAAAAGGAAAGAGGATAAGGGAGAATGAAAAATGAATAAAAGGAAAGATAAAATATATTGAATGGATACCTAGAAATAACACATCCAAATACCTAATGTGAAGTAGAAAGCCGAGATATCTCCTCTTCTCCTTTGCCCTACCTCCCTCTCTTCCTTCATCTTTTCCTCTTCCTCCTTTCCAACTTCCGCCTTCCTCCCCCTCATCCTTCTCCCAACCCAACCTCCGCCACCCCCTCCTTCCTAACTCTCCTTTACCTCCCTCCTCCCTCCTTTTCCATCTATTCACCCTCTTTCCTCCTTTCCTACCTCCTCCATCTCCTTTTCCACCTCCTCTTCTTTCACCTTTCCTGTCTCCTCCCAACCTCCTCTCTCCTCCCCTTTCCTCCCTCTCCTCCCATACCCCTCCTCTTCCTCCCCCCTTCCCCCCTCCTCTTTCCTCCCCCCACCTCCTCCCTCCCTTTTCCCCCCTCTCCTCCCCCATTCCCCCCTCCTCTTTCCTCCCCCTTTCCCCTCTCACCTCCCCTTTTCTCCCCTCACCTCCTCCCTCCTCAGAGACAAGCTCCTCCAAGACATAATGGGTTCAGTAGCCAATTGAAGTGACCTGAAAGACATCGATCGAGGCAGGTGTCATTGTGTGTGGGAGATTTTACAAGCCTCACAGGGGAGGGGGGGAGGGGGGGGAAGAGGGGAGGAGGGGAGGGGTGTCGCGCGCGTCGCCCGCCTCCTTCACGTGTGGCTGGTATTAATGGTATTAATCGTGGTATTTTTTTTGGTATTGTTGGTGGTGGATGTAGTGTCGTCGTTGACTTGATAAGATATGTGTGTGTACATGTATACGGATACAGTCACAGTGAGGATGAATTGTGTTCATATGTGTACGCGTTGGTGTGTTTATTTTGTGGGTTATGTATTGTGTTCGCATCGTCGTTGTTATTAGAGTTATTATTTTAGTTGTTTTGTTATTGCTGTTATTATTATAATGATTATTATTATGATTATTATTATCATTATTACTATCATTATTGTTGTCGGTAACATTATTATCATTATAACTGTCATCATCATTGTTAATGTCAGTTTTATTATAATTACTGCTATTATCATTATTATTGTTATTATTATTATTATTACTTATGTATTTATTTTACATACTGAATTATGAAGATTTTGATTAGATTAAGGATTTTATTTTTTATATTATGAACTATATTATTATTTAGATATTCATCACCCTGGATAACTGCTCAGGTGTTGGCAAGCTCTAATGTGTTTAACAACAGCGTATCATATAATATCACATTGTTAGTGTTGAATATAACAAAAATATACTTTCTGATATATCACACGAAATCAAAGTATTTTAGTTTCGTCCTTTATTTATTACTATCACTAACTTCATAGGCGTTGGTAAGCTTTGATGTATTTGATGAATGGTAATAACATAATATATGACATTATAGATTTAAATTCTATTGTGAATATTATCCTCTAACATATCAGATGAAAGATAATGATTATTAAGCTGTTGCATCTATTATGGATTTTTTTAGTTTACTTCTTTATTTACCACTCTAACTGCACAGGCATGGGCAAGCTTTGGTACATTGATGTAGAGTCATGACATTGTTCCTAACATTGTATTACAAATTAAGGTAACTATTATGGAAAAATCGAAATGTGGCTGAATGTGACCGCAGAGTTTATAGCCATAAATCTCTCTCTCTCTCTCTCTCTCTCTCTCTCTCTCTCTCTCTCTCTCTCTCTCTCTCTCTCTAGATCAGTGGTTCGTAACCTCTATGAATCACGGAACCCTCTTAGAATCATGTGAAAGTCATGGACACATGAACACAACATTGTATGCCATTAACATACTTTATATTGCTGAAAATCGATTACCTCATAGAGAGTATGACACCCAGAGTATGAATAAAGTAGATTCAGAACTAAAACATATGAGGGTTTATTTCTGTCTGACATTTAAGGGCCCCCTGGAGCCCATCAGTGAACCCCGAAGAGGTTAAGGACCCCTGCTTTAGATGGTATGGCCCGGAACTGCCTTTGAATTACTGCTTGCTTTGTAAGTGTTCCGGGTTCTCTCCTTATGATTACTGTGATGTCGGATGATCGCTGCTAATCGTGATAGAGGGATTAGTAATTATTGCTTTAAGTCAAGTCCATTAATTGAATATGTTGCTCTTTGAGAATGTGACGTTTTGTAAAATTGCGTCCGGGTCAAAGGTTACCCCTTTCACCCTCCCCCCCTTCTGTCATCTCTTTTGTCACAGCAGTGTGTTGACAGCCAAGGGGGGGGGGTCGTTTCAAACATGACGGGACCTTCTCGATTCTATTCTGATTTTTTTTCGCATATACGTACACTTACTTATGTAGGACGTGCACTGATGCACGCACGCACCCACCCAGCCTACACACTCACGCCCCCCCCCCCCCACACACACACACACAAATACACACACACACGCGCGCGCGCTTCCCCGTCTACTAAGTTACTTATCGCCATCAATACAAAAAAAACCTTACGAGTAAATAGTGTTGCTAACTCTCCTTTTGTGTCACAAATTGAGCATCATGTTGCGCACTCTATCCTATACCAGATATCGTATACTCAATAGCTCCTTCATCTTCATTGCAAATTGTTGCAAATTTATTCAAATACTGCAAGCTCAGCGTTGAGTTGCAGAACTTGGCGTAACAAGGATGTGAACTTCCTACTCAACGAGGCGGCTGTAACGTATACCGAGAAACTTTGCGGGTTTTATCTTGGAAGTAAATTGAATTTCGCGCCAAATTGAAGGTTGGTTCTTTTTTCTTCTTTTACTTCCATCGTAGGTTGGTGGCATTTCTTTTCTTTTCTTATCTTTTATGGTCGGTGATATTGAAGATTTTGGTGTTTTGTAATTTCATCATCTGAAATGAACAATCATTTTGCTCTTATTTAAATTATAGGATCGTGAAATTGTTATCATTATTACGAATAGTCATTTAATGGTTGGTATTGAAGACAGGATGTATTTTTTGTATTACCTCTCCTGCCAAATTGAGCGATGGTTCTTTTTTTGCGTCTACATTCAGTATGGTTTGGTATTAATGTTATTATTTTTCATAAGCATTATCATTCATGGCTAATATTGAAAGTGTTTTCCTTGTACTTGCAGCATCGCCACCGTTGCTATTATTGTATGGTAAGGAATATCGTTAAAAATATGGCAGACCTTGTAGTTTCGTTCCTCGTGATAAAATCATTTTTAAGCGCCAGATGGTTATGGTGTTATTGTAGATGACTGACAATGAGTCTTTCTCATTGCTGTTATTGTAATATTCTTACTTAGAATAGCATTAATTTTAGGCTAGGTAATCTGCTCTTTTGTCTTCTCTATCTCCTACTCTTCTTCTTTCCGCCTTCTTTTTCTTTTTCTTTTTTCTTCTTGTTCTCTTCTTTCTTTTCTTCCATTTTCTTGATTTTTTTTTCTTCTCCTACTCATCTTTCTCTTTTTTTTCTCCTCCTCCTTCATCTCCTTCTCCTCTTTCTCCTCCATCTCCTTCTCCTCTTCCTCCTCCATTTCCTCCTCCCTCCCTGCCTCCCCTCTCCCCCCTCCCCCCTGCCCCCTCCTCTTCTTCCTCCTACATCATCCTCTTCTCGAAATGTTGAACCTTTATGACCTTTCCGGAAGAAGGTCAAGGCTCGGTCGACCTTTTATCCATTGATATTTTGCGTCGAAGCTTTCTTCAAGTGTTGTTGTTTTAGAGTGAGAAGAGAAATAGGACAACAGCATCCTTGGTATTTTGGGATCTTCAGGAATCTTGGATGTTACTTGCGGTTTCTTTTATTTTTTTTTTTTTTTTTTTTTTTTTTTTAGCGTTTGTTATTCATAGTTTTTTTTTCTCGCATACTTTGTCTCCCTCCTCTGTTTCTCTTTCTCTCTTTTTTTTCTCTCTTTCTCTTTCTCTCTCTCCTCTCCCTCCTTCCCTCCTTCCCTCCCTCCCTCCCTCCCTCCCTCCCTCCCTCCCTCTCTCCATATCTCTCTGTATTTTTATATTATTCCATGTTTTTTATTCTCAAGTATAATCATATATTTTGAATCCTTTGATCGTCATATTTTACTTGATTATGGTGATGCAAACCACCAGCAATTTCTAACAATATATATTTTTTTCTTTTTATAGAAGGACGACATAATGTTTTCATTACGAATATAATGAGAATGGCAGTAGTGAAGATTGTAATGATTATGATGAAATACGCTTTTCTTAATGATGGGGAACCTGAAAGCAATTATAGATTTATAATTTAGAGGGAGAATAATGATGAGGATGATATTAGTGCTAAGAGAAGTGAAAGCAGTGATGGTATTTTTGATGGTGATAATCATGACAGTTGTAGAAATAGTGAGACTAAAGATGATGATGATGGTGATGGAAATGATAACTATGATATAACGATAAGGATGGTGATAGTAACGATAGTGGTTATGGTATTGATAATAATTGTAAAGAGAATGATAATGAGTTTGATAATGATATTAGTAATGGTAATGACAGCAATGATAATCACGATAACACTACCGAATAACAGGTAATGTGCTAATCATGATCCCCATTGATAATAAACTTGATAGCTGCGCCGCCCTCCCTTGAAAGCCCATGTGGCGGCGTTTATACACTGCCTCTTTAACTGGTCCCGAGCCTATCCCGTGGCTTGGATTTAATTAATCGGGTCCTGTGATAGACGAGGAGATCTCTCTCTCTCTCTCTCTCGTTCGTCTCATTATTTGTCTGTCTGTCGATCTGTCGGGCGATTTCCCCCACTTTTTTTTTCCTTTTTCTCTTGTCACTTTTTTTTTCTCTTTGATGT
>BOPN01004026.1:75000-77500 GCA_017312705.2 Penaeus japonicus | reverse complement strand
TCTGTAATTAAGGGACAGGAAAGATAAGGTGGGATCAGGGCGATGGTTCGGAGCCTCCAGGTCTGAGGTCATGTTCTCGTTAACTTTGATTTAGGTGACGAATGGCAGTTGAATCCACACCCGTGCGAGGGCTGAGAGGGGGAAAGAGCCGAGAGAGGCATTCAGGCAGGCAGGCAGGCAGGCAGGCAGGTTGGTAGGTAGGCAGGCTGGCAGGCAGGCAGGCAGGTTGGTAGGTAGGCAGGCTGGCAGGCAGGCAGGCAGGCAGGCAGGCAGGCAGGTTGGTAGGTAGGTAGGCAGGCAGGCAGGCAGGCAGGCAGGCAGGCAGGCAGGCAGGCAGGCAGGCAGGCAGGCAGGCAGGCAGGCAGGCAGGCAGGCAGGTAGGTAGGGAGGGAGGGAGGGAAGGAATGAGACAGAGAGAGAGAAAGAAATATCGAGGGACATGGTCACGCAGGAATGTATGTATGTGCACTCACACGAAAAGATGAGGTAGGGGAGGGAGAGGGAGGGGTATGAGACAGAGAAAAAAACAAAAAACAAATAGGCCACAACCGGAAGAGAGGGGAAGAGATTGAGGTTAATAACGGAGATAAAGATAATTATATAAGAAAATGAAAAGACGGCTATAATCGGAGCAAAACGAAAACAAATGGACAAGGGCAGAATGGAGGAAAGAGAGGAAAGGAGAGAAAAATAGATAAGAGAAGAGAAAACAGAGAGGAAGAAAAAAACAAAGACGAGCGAAGAGTATAGAAGAGGAGACGAGAGGAAAGACGGAGAAGAGGAGAGTCACCTTGACGCCTGCCACCTATCGTCGCTGCCAATCTCTCGCGTCAAATGGCCTATGGAATACAGTCGATCAGAGGCCCTTTGTCGTTCGCCGAGATGTCGTGCTTTTCTTCCTGAGAGGTCGTTTCGTGGAGGAAGAGCAGTCCGTGGGGTCTCCTGCAACTACACGCACTCCCCTCCTCCCTCCTCCCTCCCTCCACACGTACTCCCCTCCTCCCTCCTCCCTCCCCACACACATACTCCTCACCCTCCCCCTTCCCCCCCACACGCACTCCTCCCTCCCCCCTCCTCCTTCCCCCCACACGCACTCCTACCCCCTCCCCCTTCTCCTCACACGTACTCCTCCCCCCCTCCCCCTTCCCCCCACACGCACTCCCCTCCTCCCTCCCCACACGTACTCCTCCCCCTCCCCCTTCCCCCACACGCACTCCTCCCCTCCCCCTCCCCCTTCCCCCCACACGCACTCCTCTTCCCACACGCACAAGCGCACAGGTACGACGGCCCACGCACCCACACAGACTAATGGATAAAATGCTATAATTATAGATAAGAGATAACGGATGTAAAAAGTAATGAAAGAAGGAAGGATCATAAATCAACTATTAAGATAAATCATAATATGTGTAATGCCCTTATCGAAATGAAAATTTGCACACAAAAAACATTGGTAAGTAATTTGAAGGATAATAAAGAAAAGACAACGATAACAATAAAGAAAAGACAACATATTAAAAAGAATCCTAAAACTTTTAAGAATCATATATTTCATAATTTATTTACCAGTGAAATAGATCATAAAAAAATCTTGTATCTTCCCCCCTCAGAAAAGAAAACAGAAAATAGATTTTATTTGTGTGGACGTTTCCAAAACACAAAATGAAACTAGCTTTACTTTGCTCACGCTAAACGCTTTAAAATTTTCCCTTCTGTTCATTATCCTTCAAACTTTCCATTCTTATCTAATTTGCAACTTCCGGTATTGACAAATTCCTCGAGCTGCCGCCAATTTTCTGATTTGTAAAAGTATGGTCTGCTTTAGGCGATTGTCATCGTCGTCGTCATCGTCATTTTCATCTTCATCTTTATCTTCATCTTCATCGTCATCTTCATCTTCATCTTTATCGTCATCTTCATCTTCATCATTATCATTATCATTATCATTATTATCATCATCATCATCATCATCATCATCATCATCATCATCATCTTCATCTTCATCTTCATCTTCATCTTCATCCTCATCCTCATCTTCATCTTCATCTTCATCTTCATCTTCATCTTCATCTTCATCCTCATCCTCATCCTCATCCTCATCCTCATCATCATCATCATCATCATCATTATCATTATCATTATCATCGTCATCGTCATCATCATCATTATCATCGTCATCATCATCATTGTATTCATCATATTCATCAAAGAATGGTCTGCTTTAAGCAGTTATCATCATATTCATCATATTTATTCATATCCGTCATCATATATTCATCACATTCATCATTACCATCATCTTTATCACCACCACCACCATCATTCTAGATTTACGATCACTGATTCGCGTCATATATTACAATTTTCTCTTCGTAAACTGTCGTTCAGCCTATAAATTACTGTGATTTAATTCCCATTTATGCAAATTAAGCGTTCATATTGTAATTCAAAGTCTATTTTTTTTCTAAATTCTTCCGAACCGTTATTCCATAAAGGAAGG
>BOPN01004026.1:47500-52500 GCA_017312705.2 Penaeus japonicus | reverse complement strand
TCCTCACCTGCGAGAATTTATAGGCCTACTCATTTCTCACGGCCCCCTCGCAAAAGCTCCTCGATAAGAGTATTGAAATCCCTTTTTCGTCCGGCGCTGCGGGTTACTGTGCGTCGTGGGATGATGAAATGCTCTCCGTCAGTGTAAGGCAGGTTTTCCCGGCACTGTATTGGCACCCTGTCTCCCTAGCGTAATATGTTCTTTTGTCGCTGTTTTCCGTTGTGTGAGGGAGGGGGGGGTGCTGTATTATTATTTTTTTTCCTTTCTGTGTCAGTGAGTGAGTATGAATGTGTGTATTTGTGTGTTTATGTATGTACGTATGCCTGTGTACTGTATATGTGTGTGTTTAATCTTGAAGGTTGTCTCTCGTGTCACTTTTAAATGGCACTGTAAATGTGTCACTCAGCGAAGGAAAGCTACAACAACACAGGTATCGCGTGGCCGTGGGATTTGAGTTTTGGAATGGTCTTTTCGTCTCTGTATTTCACCTGTTTGTTCTTGTTATGTCGCTATCATATTGAAAGATGGAAGAAGAGAAAAAGGGGTAAGTAAGAAGGAAGGGAGAGAGAGGAGGAGGGAAGATTAAAGGAGAGGGAAGAGGAAACAGAAGGAAAAAAAAACGAAGGACGAGATCAGATGTGAGAGAAAGGTAAGCGAAAGAAAGAGAAAAGGGTAAAAGAGAGAGAGACGAGAGAAGGAGGAAACGGAAAATGATAATGATGATGATGATGATGGTGATGAAATGCACGCAATGGGAATTTCAAGGATTAGGATAATCCTTCAAAACAGAGGGAATAAAATGTCCTAATTAGTAGACACAAGGGAAGAAAGGAAAAAAGATGACTAGAAAAGTAAAATGAATTCGCATGAAATAAAAAGATAAGAAAGAATGACAATGCAGCTGAAGAAATTGCATTGATTGAATATACTGTCAATGATATTAGTGATAATGACGATAAAAGATGACAGTGATAATGACAACAGCGACAATAATAGTGATAATGGTGACTGCATGATAATAATGTATAAGCAATAATGTATATTGTCTTGATAGTGATGATTGTGATGATAATGATATTAGCAAATACAACGATAATGAAAAAAACAACCAAGAGATACAATGATTATGGTGATAAGCATGGTTTAGATAAAGAGGAGAGGAAAAAAATGGGTCTAGGGAGAAAAAACAAAAAGGTAAATGTAAAGAAATGTCCTTAGTATGTAAATATGACAAAGAATCGCACATACCATGGTAGCAATCCTGTTTCCTCATTCCGCATATGAATTAATTTTGAACTTTACTTTCGACCCTGCATTGGCGTTAACAGAATTCCTAGATTTCAGTTTGTCTGGTTAGTGTTGCTGGTAACTGACAATTCCTGTTCTAAGCCTTGAAATGTGGGCTGCTCCAGCGAAGCTAACTGAGGGGAAAATTAGAAGCGTTCCTGATAACATTCGCACGTTGGCGAATCTCTCTCTCTCTCTCTCTCTCTCTCTCTCTCTCTCTCTCTCTCTCTCTCTCTCTCTCTCTCTCTCTCTCTCTCTCTCCCCCCCTCTCTCTCTCCCCCTCTCCCCCTCTCTCCCTCTTCCCCCCCCCTCCTTCACTCTCTCTGTCTCTTTCTCTTTTATCTTATAGGCTTAGAAACTCGAGGTTGGCGCCATCATCACTTCTACTCTACAAGCAGATATAGTGTCCTGTCATCAGCATTTCCTTGATACTAGGTAAAAGCTATAGGCGGCTAAAATACATTTTTAAGGAAACAAAATTTTAATCCGCATGAGTTACAATTGCAAGATGGTTGTATTATTAGCCAGTCTTTATGTCTTTAGAAGAAATAGGATGCTCATCCGACTTCGATCCCTTGAGAGGAAATCAAAATATCGGTGGCAAGGAGCTTATGATCAGCGAGACAGTGTAGAGGTCCTAGAATGTCCTAGAGTGTCCTGGAAAATGGGAATGCTAGTCTTTATTGATGCTGCAGGTGCATGCTTATGGTTCCAACTGCCATTACGCAATTCACAGATGTGGAATGGAGCAAGAAATCTACGATCACATCCACCGAAATGTTGCGTAGGAAACCTGGGTAGTTTATCACCAGAAAGAAAAAGAAATATGTTATTTGCTCGTGATGCGAAATGAGAATAAGAAAATACACAGAAGAACAGACTGCTAGAAGAGGAAACTGAAGAGAAAGAGGAAGTTCACTGGATAATGAGGAACAAAAAGAATGGCTCAGAGAAAAAGGTCATTTTCACATTATGCCTCTGAACTGGTGCACAGGAAGAAGAACTAAAGCACAGTTAGCAGCAACTGACGAAGCCTTGAATGATGCAACGTCAAAGATTCAAGAAGTTCTTTCTAGTGCATCATGCAACAAGCATTTAGTCTATGTAACACTAGTGCTATTAGGTGCTGTTAAAGCCCCTCTCCCCCTCACAGAAAAGAAACAGGCAACTCAGCTCACTGATGATATAAGAACAGTAGAAGTCAAAATAAAACAGCCAAAGAAGACAGACTCGGATGAAGCCCTCATTGTCCTCCAAAAAAGGCCACGATGAGCCAGTGTCCGACGTTCATAGACTGCAGTCTTATTCAGGTTCTGCAAATGGGAGAGATGCATATTTTTAGTCAGTGTGAAAGAACTTTTGGCAATTCTCTGGACACTGGAATTATACGTAGCTCTTATTGATATTATGATCAAACTATGAGAAGTATTTGATATGGAAATATTTCTCTCTCAAAAGGTTAGGTGGTATATTAAAAATATATGTACTATTGGCATGGATCGGGAGACTTGCTAACAATACCATAAGCAAGTGAAGCTGATGAAAATAATCGGTAGAAAAAAAATAATCAAACAAAAATGTTACTTGACAACAAGTGTGTAACAATTCAGGCCATTAAACATGTTGAATGTTTACCCTTGTCAAACATTTTGTTCACATGAAAGAATGTTTCCAGTTCTTACAGTCCATGACGAAGGAATGGGGCGGCAAAGCTTCATAAAGTGCAAGTTGTATATCACTGAACTTACGCTTAGTCAAAACCTCCTAATTTTTCTCCATTTTGTAAAAACCCTCCATTCTTTTATCATTCCAACACCTATTTCCTACTAAAACACTCTGCGTGGCTTGACACCCCGAAGGGAGGACAAGAGGAGAGGAGGGCGGGGGCGAGGGGCAGGGGGAGGGGGAGGCGTCCTTCGAGTCAGACAACTTTAGGGTGAGGACGAGTGGGAGTAGGAGGAGGGGGAGGGGAGGGAAGGGAAGGGGAGAAAGAGGAGGGTGAGGGGGAAAAAAACAAGAGAAAAGAGGGAGGAGGGAAAATAGAGAGAAAGGCGAAGAGGAGGAGGAAAGGAAAGAGAAGAGTGGATGAGGAGGGGAATAAAAGCGAGAGGGTAACAGATAGAGACGAGAGAAAGTGGAGATAAAGGTGGAATTAGAATTAGTAGAATGAGGAGGATAGGGAGAGGATAAAGATAGATGTAAACAGGAAGAGAAGAAAGGGGAAGAGGAAAGAAGGAGGTGGAGGAAGAGGAGGAAAGAAGAAGGACGTTTAGGAAAATTGATGAGAAAAAGGAGGAAAGAAAAATAACCTAGAGAATCAGATAGATCAAGAGAAGGAGAAGAATGAAGAGGAAGAAAAGAGAGATAGAAGAGGGAAGAGGAAGAAGAGAGAGAGAGAAGAGGGAAGAGGAAGAAGAGAGAGGTAGAAGAGGGAAGAGGAGGAGGAAGAGGAATAAAAGGATGAGAAGAAGTATGACAAAGAGGCAGATGAGGAAGGCAGGACGCGGACACCGAGTGCCAACGTCGCAAGCTCCTTTCCAAGCCCCTTTGTGACCGGAGGAGGGAGGATGTGACGTCACTCACGACCTGCGCCGTGGCCTGACCTCTTATCAGTGTGACCTGTTTTGCGACCTGTACTCACTTACTGAACTGGTCTTGTAATTGGCCATCATGGCGCACTGTGACCTGGTGTCGTACCAAGCCGGCGTGACCTATTTTATGGTCATCTACCTATCCACCCTACCTATGTGAACTCTCGTAACCGAGTGGCCATAGCCTGCCAACATGACATCCTTTTATGGCCTGCCAATACGATCTATCATACCTTGTTTGGTCCCCTCTCTCACTCCTTGGCCTGTGTTTCATTTGGCCTTTTAGATACAGATAGAAAGAGATAGTTAGAGAGAGAGAGAGAGAGAGAGAGAGAGAGAGAGAGAGAGAGAGAGAGAGAGAGAGAGAGGTGGGGGGGGGGGGGAGGTTTATGATCACTTGGGTCTGTGACCTTGCCAGCTTTTATGTTCTTACGTTCTTTTATTACAAATTTTGTTCCCTTCCCATTACTGTTTTTATCACAGTCATCATCATCACAATACTGTCACCACCATAACACTACATCACAAGTCAACATACCTAATCAGGATCATCATAACCTTACACTATCATTATCATCACCATAATCATAACTCCATGCACCTCATCATAGTCATCTATCATCACAACCCCACACACCTTATCATAATCATTACCACGTCGCAACCCCACAACCTCATCATAATCATTACCACATCACAACCCTACATACCTCATCATAATTATTATCATCATCACACTTACTTGCAGTTAATGTGTATTTATTGGGATGGTGGGGGCACACGAGGGAGGGGAAGAGACGTAGGGTAAAGGGGAAGAGCGTAGGGTAAAGGGGAAGGGAGTAGGGGAAAGGATGAGGAGCAAATGGGAAAGGGGGAGGGGCGTAGGAGAAAGGGGGTGGGGCGTAAGGGAAAGGGGGAGGGGCATATGAGAAGGGGTGTGGCGTAGGAGAAAGTGGGAGGATCATAGTGGGAAGGGGGAGGGCGTATGAGAAAGTGGGAGGATCATAGTGGAAAGGGGGAGGGGCATGGGAGAAAGTAGGAGGATCACGGTAGAAAGGGGGAAGGGCGTAAGGGAAAGGACAGGGGCGTTGGGCATAGGGAACAGAGCAGGAACGCAGGAGA
>BOPN01004026.1:25000-32500 GCA_017312705.2 Penaeus japonicus | reverse complement strand
ATCTGCCTTCCTTCTATACTAAAGATCCGGGAATCATTCTTTAATTGCTCTCATATATTTCGCCCCAACAAAGACCCCGAAAAGACTAAGGGGAGGTTGAAGTAAAGGAAGCATTTTTTCCCCCCGAAGGATATTGGATCTAGTATCATTATTTTCTTTAGGATCCTTAGGTTCCTTTCTGCCTGGGTGATCTTTATTCTTTTCTTTATTTTTTTCTTTATTTTTGTTTTTTACTTTTGGTGACCTTTGTACACTTCAGGGGATGGAGTGTCCGTAGCTTCGATGGATTGTTGGGGAAGGAGACAAATATGAAAGAGATGAATAGTTTTATAGGTGTGTTCTGAGTATGGCGAGTATGAGAGATAGAATAATGTATTGTTCCGGGATATAAAAAGATGGAAATGATATCTGGGGTAGATTATTGCGTGGAAATAGAGCATTCCTATCCTTTTCACTGCCATACGGTAATGAAACCCGATGTAAGACTTACGTAGACTTTATCATTTGTGCGAACACCCTCCACACACTGGATCAGATACACGCAATTATACTGTAACTGAAAGCCGTCTTCCCCCTCACACCCCACCCTTATACCCCGTTCCTACCCCTCCCCTCCCCCTCCCCCATACCTTTGCCGCTCCTCATTATTAAGCACCCCCCCCCCTCTCCCGCCCATCTCTCCTTCCAACCCCTCCATATTCCCTCTAATCCCCTGCCCCCCTCCTCCTTCTCCCTTTCCTCATAGTCTTCTCCCTGTCATACCAACCTCTTCCCTACTTCCAACCCAGTTAATGAAGACTTAACCCCCCCCCCCATAACACCCTAGACCCACCATTTTATTCTAGAATGGGTGACAGAAGAGAGGGATGAAGGGAAGAAAAGAAGGATGGAAGGAAGGCGAGAGGAAAAGAAGAAGAGAAGGACGGAGGTTGAGGAGAAGCGGGGAAGGGAGGAAAGGAAGTGAGAAAGGGAGTAAGGAAAGGAGGAGGAAAGGTAGAATGGAAAGCAGGATGGAGGGAAAGAAAGGATGGAATGAAGAAAGGGAGGGGAAGTAGAATGGAAAGAAGGAACAAATAATGGTAGGGAAGTAAAGAGGGCGAGAGGGATAAGTTCAGTTACACGAGTATCGTCGGTTGCATAAGTCTTTTGATTGAAGAAGGCAGTGGAGTTGACGACAATACACGAGAAGGAAGCAACACAAATTGGTCCTGAGTTACGGTGCTTGTTATTCTAGGAAGGAAGGGAGGCAGGGAAGGTAATGAGAGAGAACGTGAGGTGTTGGGGGGGGTGGGGGGTAACGGTAGAGAGTGAGAAGGAGACGATGATATGATGGGAAGGGGAAGAGAATGAGCGAGAGAGGGGGGGGGGGAGAGGGAGAAAGAAAGTGAGAGGGAGATAGAACGGAAAGAAAATCACATAAGGAGACAGAGAGAAAAGGGAATGGGGAAGAGAGAGGGGTGAAAGAGAGCGCGCACGATATATATATAATATATATGTGTGTGTGTGTGTAGAGAGAGAGAGAGAGAGAGAGAGAGAGAGAGAGAGAGAGAGAGAGAGAGAGAGAGAGAGAGAGAGAGAGAGAGAGAGAGAGAGAGAGAGAGAGATTCACAAGCATACGTACACGCTTCCAAACAGATGGACAGACATGCAATGATAGAGAGATTGAGCTCCTTATTTAGAATTTAACATAACTTTCTTCAAGCAAAAAATTAATACATAGACATACATTAGGCTAAAACTTACACAAGCAAATGAAGGTAAAACTAATGGGACCAAGAATGAATTATTGATATTTAAATGCTCTTTAAAACTGACCTTGCAAAATGCTGACGATAAATGTTGCAAGAGAAAATAATATTGATACGTTTTGCAAATATTTCGACGTCGCGTCAGTTCGGAACAGTTGATGTGGAAAGACTGGATATTAGAAGAGGGAAAGAGGCGAATAAAGGAGGGATGGAAGTGTAGTGAGGAAGAAAAGGGATGTTCAGTGAGGAGGGATAGGGAAGAAGGGAGGGAAGAAAAGGGGTTTTGGGTGAGGGGAGAGGAGGGGAAGAGAGGGTGGAGAGGAGGGGAAGAGAGGGGCGAGAGGGAATACGAAAGTAAGAAATGGTGATTAGGTAAAAGGGAACGAGAGAGGGGTTTGGAGGGAAAGGGGAAGGGAGAGGGAGTTGGAGGGAAAGGGGAAGGCAGAGGGAGAGGGAGTTTGAGAGGGGAAGGAGGGGAAAGCAATGAAGGAAAGAAAAGGGAAATTGAAAGAGAGGCAGACAGACTGACTGACTGACTGACTGACTGACAGACAGACAGACAGACAGACAGACAGACTGACTGACTGACTGACTGACTGACAGACAGACAGACAGACAGACAGACAGACAGAGACAGACAGACAGACAGACAGACAGACAGACTGACTGACTGACTGACTGACTGACTGACTGACTGACTGACTGACAGACAGACAGACAGACAGACAGACAGACAGACAGACAGAGACAGACAGACAGACAGACTGACTGAC
Source organism: Penaeus japonicus (assembly GCA_017312705.2). NCBI lineage: Eukaryota > Metazoa > Arthropoda > Malacostraca > Decapoda > Penaeidae > Penaeus > Penaeus japonicus. Next base: position 29,979 of record BOPN01004026.1, on the reverse strand, counting down.
TGACTGACTGACTGACTGACAGACAGACAGACAGACAGACAGACAGACAGACAGACAGACAGACAGACAGACAGGCACAGGCACAAGGAGAGCAGAATGATGATTTTTTTTTTACACGTGTTGAACTTCCATCATGAAAATTTCATCTTTGATCATGATAGAAAAAAGATCAATTAACCGTCACAGTATGACGTCATCCACCCACCTTCATTAAACCTGCGTTCCATTTCCGTTCGCTTGTAATGCAGAGTGTGTGAAAAGTTGCAATGCGCTAATTCTTCCCCAGTGCAGTTGCATAGCTCGGCAATAGCTGTATAGTCGCTTATAATGTTATTTATTTATTGCTATTATTATTATTGTTGTTTGTATCATCATCATCAATCACATCATCATCATCATCATCATCATCATCATCATCATCATCATCATTATCATCATCATCGTTATTATCCTCATCATTTTGTCATTGTTATCACCATCATAATTACTGTTAACATTATTATTATTATTATTGCTATTTTTATTATTTCTATTACTATCATTTTCATTATCATGATTATTTCTATTATTATCATTTTCATTATCATGATTATTATTATTATTATTTGTCATGTTGTTATTGTTGTTGTATTATCGTTATTATTTTTGTTATTATCATTTATTATTATTAATGTTATTATCATTACTTGTCGTTGTTATTGTTGTTGTTACTGTTACTATTACTATTACTATTACTACTACTACTACTACTACTACTACTACTACTACTACTACTACTATCATCATTATTATCATTGTCATTAGTATCATTATCATTGTCATCATCATTTTCGTTATTTATTTTTATCATTATTATTATAATTATTTTGATTATTATTACTATTGTTATTATTGTTATCGTTTTATCATCATTGTCGTTGTTTTTTCACTGACAGTATCATCGTTATGTTACTTTTATTTTTAGCAATAGAAACTATGCTCCTCCGTTTCTACGACCCTACAATCTCTCTCTCTCTCTCTCTCTCTCTACCCTTTCCCCTTTTCCTTATTCCTCTTCCTCCTCTGCACACTCCCCCTCCAGCCTTCCACTTCCCTCAACTCCACCCTCCACCCCCCATCCATCAACTCTCTCACTCCATCTCCTATTCAATCATCTTTCACTCCACTAGACCCTCCCCTCTCCCTCCCTCCACTACCCCCTCCCCCCTCTCCTTCCATCCTCTAGCCCCTCCCCTCTCCTTCCCTCCACTATCCCCTCCCCTCTCCCTCCCTCCACTAGCCCCTGCCCTCTCCCTCCCCTCTCCCTCCCTCCTCTCCTTCCCTCCACTAGCCCCTCCCCTCTCCCTCCCTCCACTAGCCCCTGCCCTCTCCCTCCCCTCTCCCTCCCTCCTCTCCTTCCCTCCACTAGCCCCTCCCCTCTCCCTCCCTCCACTAGCCCCTGCCCTCTCCCTCCCCTCTCTCCTTCCCTCCACTAGCCCCTGCCCTCTCCCTCCCTCCTCTAGCCCCTCCCCTCTCCCTCCCTCCTCTAGACCCTCCCCCCTCACCTTCCCTCCACCAGTCCCCTCCCCCCTCTCCCTCCCTCCACTACACCCTCCCCCTCCCTCCCTCCACTAGCCCCTCCCCTCTCCTTCCTCCACTAGCCCCTCCCCCTCTCCCTCCTTCCACTAGCCCCTCCTCTCCCTAACTCCACAGCCCCTCCCCCTCTCCCTACCTCCACTAGCCCCTCCCCCTCTCTCCTTCCCTCCACCAAACCCCTCCTCTCCTCCCTCCACTAGCCCCTCCCCTCACCCTCCCTTCACTAGACTCTTCCCTCTGCCTCCCTCCACTAGCCCCTCCTCCCTCTCCTTCCCTCCACTAGCCCCTCCCCTCTCCCTCCCTCCACTAGCCCCTCCCCTCTCCCTCCCTCCACTAGCCCCTCCCCTCTCCCTCCCTCCACTAGCCCCTCCCCTCTCCCTCCCTCCACTAGCCCCTCCTCCTCCTTCCCTCCACCAGCCCCTCCCCACTCCCTCTCTCCACTAGCCCTCCCCTCTCCCTCCCTTCACTAGACCCCTCTCTGCCTCCTCCACTGGGGCCCCTCCCCCTCTCCCTCCCTCCACTAGCCCCTCCTCCCTCTCCTTCCCTCCACTAGCCCCTCCCCTCTCCCTCCCTCCACTAGCCCCCCTCCCCCTCTCCCTCCCTTCACTAGACTCTCCCTCCCCTCCCTCCACTAGCCCCTCCCCTCCCTCCACTAGCCCCTCCCCTCTCCCTCCCTTCACTAGACTCTCCCCTCTCCCTCCCTCCACTAGCCCCTCCCCTCTCCCTCCCTCTACTAGCTCCTCCTCTCTCCCTCCCACCACTGGACCCTCCTCCCTCTCCCTCCCTCCACTAGCCCCTCCCCTCTCCCTCCCTCCACTAGCCCCTCCCCTCTCCCTCCCTTCACTAGACTCTCCCCTCTGCCTCCCTCCACTAGCCCCTCCCCTCTCCCTCCCTCCACTAGCCCCTCCCCTCTCCCTCCCTTCACTAGACTCTCCCCTCTCCCTCCCTCCACTAGCCCCTCCCCTCTCCCTCCCTCTACTAGCTCCTCCTCTCTCCCTCCCACCACTGGACCCTCCCCCCTCTCCTTCCCTCCGCTAGCCCATCCTCCCTCTCCTTCCCTCCGCTAGCCCCTCCCCTCTCCCTCCCTCCACTAGCCCCTCCTCCCTCTCCTTCCCTCCACTAGCCCCTCCCCTCTCCTCCCCTCCGCTAGCCCCTCCCCTCTCCCTCCCTCCACTAGGCCCCCCCTCCCCCCCTATCCATGACCCTCACATAGACGCCTATTTTCCAGCTGGCTTTCTCATCTCATCTCCCGTCCTCATTTTCCGCCACTCACTCATTTCCTCCCCGCGGGATATTGTACGTCTGCCCGCCTCATTTCACTCACCTTCTCGCCCTCATTCGCTCGCTGACGGAGGAGGGAGGGGGGAGGAGGGAGGGGGGAGGAGGCGTAAGGGGGCGTGGCTGAGGGGGAGGAAGGGGGAGTGGCCAGGGGAGGAGAGGGGGTAAGGAGGAGGGGGAGAGATATAGACTTATTAACGTTGGTGGTCGTGTGTTATTGGACGTGTTAATGCTGGGAGCTTCGTCATCTTCGGCTTGGTTGTTACCACTATCTTTATTAAGGTTTCTGGTGGTGTCGTTATCATTATTTTCATTATTATTATTGCTTTTGTTTATCCTCATCATCTTCATCATAATTTTCTTTTTTTCTTTATTATCATCATCCTCGTCATCAACGTCATCATCATCATCATCATCATCATCATCATCATCATCATCATCACTTTTATATTTTTTACTATTATTACTTTTATGAAGGTCCCTATTCATATCAGTCATATTATCCCCCTTTCCATCTACCTACTGCAACCCCCCCCCCCCCTCCCAAGAAAGACCATTTGATAACGAATGCATAAAGACCACCACTAGCTTTGTCAATGTCATCGCGATATCCCTCGTAGTCGTGACGTCACTGATGTCATTAGGCCGCTCAAGTCATTAATAATCTGCTAAATGAGTAGATTTCTGGCGGTCATACTCAGTGACAAACGGTACAGCGAGGTCAGCTGTGCATCTACCGTGAACAGTAACAGTGTGTGTGTGTGTGTGTGTGTGTGTGTGTGTGTGTGTGTGTGTGTGTGTGTGTGTGTGTGTGTGTGTGTGTGTGTGTGTGTGTGTGTGTGTGTGTGTGTGTGTGTGTGTGTGTGTGTGTGTGTGTGTGTTTGTATGGATGGATATCTACGTGTATGTGTGTGATTGTATGTGTAGACGTATATAGGTGAGCATACGTGCTTTCAATCCAAAGTCTCCATATTCATGAGTTTTCAACCGTTCTAACCAAAGTCCATGCAAATCTAATTGCGTACCGCACCGTGCGCTTCACATTCGACCCAATTGCAGAATTAAAATCATTACATATCCTCTGAACATTTCATCTATCTACCCACAAACGACATGAAAATTTCCTGACTCATCCCTCCTTCCCTACCCTCGACCCCGCCCCCTGTACGCCTATCTATCAACCCAAACTCCCATTGAATTCCCAAAGCACAGGATGACGATGATGGAGATGGTGGCGACCCACGGTTTCATTTCCTTCCATCATGTTTCAATCCCGATCCCAAAGTCCCCAGAGGCATCGAGATCCCACCAATTAGCATACGCGCAAGGTCGACAGCAAAGCAGGTCAGCTTTAGTAATCAGGTTTCATCTAGTTGTGTCAAGGTCAAAGGAATATATACGTGTCCTGCTTACGGCTTGAATATGGATGAACCCATTACCATAGTGATAAGGCCAGCGGCTGTTACACTCGAGGTGCGAGGTTTGCTAGACTCCCCGAGGGGAAGTGGGTGGACTGAGGGGGTGAGGGGAATTGGGTGGATGAGTGGGTGAGGGAATTGGGTGGGGGGAGCTGGGGGTGAGGGGAATTGGGTGGGGGAGCTGGGGGTGAGGAAGGGAAAGTTGGGGTGAAGGGGAGGTGGGTGAGAGAGGGGATGGAGTAAGGGGAATTGGGTGGGGGTGAAGGAGGGAAAGGTGGGTTGAGGGTGGAGGTTGGATGTGGCGGAGGTGAAGTGAGGGGACGGTGGGATAAGGGAGGAGATGGAGGAGAGGGTATGAGGGGAGGGAGGGGTACTAGTAGACTGAGCGGAGAGGAGGGGGAGGGGATGGGGGGAAGAGATGAGATTGGGTGGGGGGAAGGGAGGGGATTGGGTAAGGGGAGGGCATTGGTAACAAGGCGAAAGAAATAGCAGGGTGTGAATGGGAAAAGGTATATTTTATGCGGTGAAGGGAAAAAAAAGGAAAGAAAAGAAAAAAAGGAAAGGAGAAGAAAAAGAAAGGGCAAGGCAAGGAAAGGAAAGGAAAGGAAAGGGGAGACGGGGAAAGAAGATGAGAAGGTGAGCAGAAGGGAGGGAGATTAGGGAAGAGGGAGAGGCGAAGGAAAGGATGATAATGATGCTATTGATCAT
>BOPN01004026.1:0-10000 GCA_017312705.2 Penaeus japonicus | reverse complement strand
GCTTATTAGTTGTAGTTACTCTTGATATCCATCATACTTTTTCACTCCCCTTAAAAAAGATAATAAGCTGCATACTCATGTCTTTTCCCAAGGTAATTTATTAAGATTCTGCTGGTAATAAGCATAACTGAGAAACATAAAAAAAATGGAAAAGAAAAGGGAAAAAAGGAAATTATTTTGTTACACGTAGATAAATATGAATATAAGAATGACTTTAGCCAGATGATTTATTAAGGGTTAAGGAGCCTCCTATGCCATGGTAACTTTATCTCTGATCTCATAGTGGTATCCAGAATATAACTATTACTGAGTGATTAATGCATTTGGAAATTAAAGGACATCGTGAGCATTATTGTTTAAGTGATGTAAACGGATTTAATTAAAATGTTATTTAATGGGATATAGATTTTTTTTCCTTTTTCAACTAAATGCTGTTTCTTGGCTATTCTCTCTCTCTCTCTCTCTCTCTCTCTCTCTCTCTCTCTCTCTCTCTCTCTCTCTCTCTCTCTCTCTCTCTCTCTCTCTCTCTCTCTCTCTCTCTTTTCTCTCTCTTTCTCTCTCTCTCTCTCTCTCTCTCTCTCTCTCTCTCTCTCTCTCTCTTCAAATAGTTATATTTCTCTCTAGTTGCCAGTGGTTGTGATCCACTAGCTTTGCCTGTTTACCCAGTGGATAAGACAGACAGACGTTCACATGTCATGGATTTTTTTGCTGGACTCAGTTGATACACTTGCCTTTGGCTGAAGGCTAGAGGTCAGAGCTGTATGCTCTGCCTGTTCTTCTCTCTATCTGTCCCTTGTTTCTGTCTGATCTGCCTTGGGTTCCTTCTGTGTCCTTCTTAAGTACGAATCTTGAGTCGCTTTCTATACCTCAGGGCTTCCTCTAGCAAACACAGCTGCCAGGGCGGCTTCAGTTTAGAGGTGGAAGCGGACACAGGAAACAGGATACATCAGGTCAAAACAGACTGCCAGCTATATGGCATTGAATTAAATACAAAAGCATAATCAGTGTCTTAGGCCACATGATATGCAATATCAGTGCCTTATGAGCAATGTAAGTCACAGATTTCCCAGACTACTATTTTATTATATATATTATATATATTATCTATATTATATATGTTATATATAATCTTTGTAATATTAGTTCCCTAAAACACTCTGCTCCCTAGTGACTAGCAAAAGTACTGTCCCACACCTGCTTCCTCCCTCGACCTTCACCTGGTCACAGCTGACACACCCACACGTGTGCCAGAACGGAAGCACCATTAAACCGCTTCATTGATTATTTAGCAGGAGGCATCTGTAGACATTTACAAGAGGTAAAAGAGGCAAGGCAGCACTCTTCCCACAGTAGAAGCCACAGCTTGGGGAAGTCCATCTCAGGGCCTTGACCTTATCACACCTCCTTGTCTTCCCCAAGGGCATTGACCTGAACTATGTAATCTAAAGGGTGAACCCCTGGTCAAATTTAGTGCAAGTGTATCAGTGTCTCCATCACCAACTCAACCCATGATCTCAAGGTCTGAGTCAGTATGACCGCCAAGCTTACTCACTCTCTCTCTCTCTCTCTCTCTCAAATTTTATCAATATTCAAAATGCTTCACAAATATAGCAGATATTTGAATTGTTATTTATACATTATTGATATCAATATTGTTATTATGATTTGTGTTGTTATTACTGTTATTGTTATCATTATCATTGTTTTAATAATAATTATCATTTTTATTTTTTCTATTATTATTCTTATCATTATCATTATCAATCTTATCATTATTGATCTTATTATCATTATCATTATTGATATTATTATTATCATTATCATTATTATTATTATTATTATTATTGTTATTATCATTATTTTAATGATTATTACTATTATTATTATCATTATCTTTATTATTATTATTATTGTTATTTTTATCATTATTATCATTCTCATTCTCATTTTGTTATTATTATTATTATTATTATTATTATTATTATTATCATTATCATTATTATTATCACTATCACTATCATCGTCATCGTCATCATCATCATCATTATTACATTATTATTGTTCTTATAATAGCCATTATTATTATTATAATTATTATCATTGTGATTATAATAGCTATTGTTATCATTATTATTGGTTGTTTCTTATCCTAGTTATTCATTTACAAGTAAACTCTCAAGAGATCCCATCCATTGACAGTGCTATTATCTTCAACAGGCTTGCAGGGGATGTTGCAAAAGCGAAGATGCTGGCCACAGAATTTTACACAAGCACACTGCCACCTGTCATGAGGGAGCTTGACCGCAGACTGGAAGGACGAGAGTGGTTCTGCGGTGATAAGGTACGGACTAAGAATTGCTGATCTGTCTGTCTGTCTGATACTCTTTTGCTCTCGGACTGTCTTCCTTTTCTCATCCTCATTTTCATTTTCTCTCTCTCTTTCTCTCTCTCTCTCTCTCTCTCTCTCTCTCTCTCTCTCCTCTCTCTCTCCTCCCTCTTCTCACTTTCCCCCCTCTCCCCCTCTAACATTCTCTCCCTCTCCTTCTTGACAGGGAATTAATACAATATGTTGATATTTAATTCCTGAAGTCAGAACAGTTTCTTTTCTCTATTAAGTGTAGTGAATGATCAGATTCGAATCACTGCAAAAATGGTTTAAAGACAATCGTCAGTAGTAACAATATGGTTTCTGTCTCACAGTCAGATTTTATTAGACATTGTTTATTTATTCATCTAGGATGTCTTCATATCATGCCCTTGATACATTTATAGGAATACTTGCAATAGAAATATAAAGTGTGCTGTTGACATCATGTTTTTTTAAGAATATACCTTCTTGGAATACATTTTTTAGCATTGAATAATAGAGAGCAGATGTAGATATGATATGTCTAACTCAATACCATTTGATTAAGAGCTAATATTATAGAGTAATTTATAATAAATTACTCTGTATTTACTGCTAATTGCTCAGTATAGTATAGAAACTAGATTAAATGATTGAAGAATTTACAGTACACAGAGTTTGCTAAGCTTGGCTAAGACTAGGAGAATATACATCCTAAAGTCTCTCTTTGTTTCTCTCTCTTGACAGATGACATGGGTTGACATCTTTGCCGCGTGTTACCTCAGCCAGCTAAGCACTCACCATGAAAGTTCTCTGGAGGCAGTTCCACGACTGAAGAATGTGGTCGAAAAAGTTATCAAACTACCACAGATTGAGAAGTGGATCAAAGAACGTCCTGATACCCCCATGTAGAGTCCTAATTAGTTGAAATGCCTGCAAATATATATATATGTATAAATGTATATATATATATATATATATATATATATATATATATATATATATATATATATATATATACACATATATATATATATATACATACATATATAAATATGAATATATATACATACACATAGATATACATTAAATAGACCATTGCTAATTTTATTTGGTTCTGTAATATCTGTTTCTGTAAAACCTTAACATGGATCTCTGAAAGAAATGAAAAAGAAAATTGATTCTTCTTACACTGTATGAGTATCCTACATACTGAACCTTTATTTTCTCATATTATAAAGGGCAAGTGCATTTCAGGATAAAGGATTTTTGGTTTGGTAATCTTCAGGCAGCATGTCAATTGCACACTTTTTGGAGGTATAAGTTTACATTTTATAAAAGCGATATATTTTCAGCATTACATAGGACCAGGGTCTTCATGGCTAGCAGCCTTTACTAATATTTCATTTACTCAGTCAGTCAGAAAGACCTGACAAAATGCATCTTGCTAATAAGATTAACTCCTAAATCACTGTCAAAATTATAATATGCTAATTTTGCCTTGGGAAGCAAATCTAAGAAATAAAGCTCAGTGAAACTAAATCGTCTGAATACCTCTTCTCAGGTTCGGTAAAAGTTACTCAACAAAATGCAACCTTTGTTGTGCAATCAAGACCTGATTCAAGATCTGTGTGTGATATATAAGAATTATTCCCTGAAGTACACCAACCTGGTTAGAGCCATTTTCAGCCATTGGTTGAAAGTGATTGAAAACTTTGAATTAATGAAATCAATGGGTTTTGCTGAAACAGGTTCCATTCTGTTTTACTCATAATTTTTGAGAAGGTAGAAAATAATTTGAAGCTGATGGATACAAGAACAAATGAATCTTTTTGAATTTATCTGTTTTCTTTTGAATTTGCCATCTCTTGTAAAGTTACCAAATCTTTGTTATAGTCCAGAAAGACCACTGCCTTTAGTGTCTGTATAGTCTTCTGCTTCTCTGTCTAGCCAGCCTGCTATCCTTTGTATAAGAATAAGAGAATAAATATCCTAATGATATCTTTAGTGACCAACTTCATGTATTTTTCATTTTGATTATCTTTTTCTTCCATGGCTGTGGCCTTAAAATGAGAGAAATTCATTTAAAGGGAGAAAGTATGAGTAAGTCACATTGGACTATTTAGGGGGAGTTTCAGTGTCATCATAGAAATGTACTTTGTTCTGAGGAATTACTGTAAAATCTTTGAGTTGAATGTCTTTGGTATTAGAATGTGTATTCCTGTAATAATGATATGAGGGGCATTTTTTACATACATAAAATTTAGTGTATACTTTTTATATCAACAAAAAAACAAAACTGTTTGATTATTATTTCTCAAAGTTCTTAAACATCAGAACTTCAGATAACAATATAACAGAAAGAAAAAACTGCAGCATATATGTAGTCTGTGTTTCTTATCTCTTTGGACTTCAATAGCATTAACTGTCTGTTTCCTGTGTGTCACATTTAGAACAGATCTGTGTCTTGCCGCAGCCAAGTCAGCTCAAATTTGAATAGCCCTTGAGGAGGGAAATGGAAAAAAATACATTAGATTATTAATACCCCATTTGTTAAAAAAGATGAAAAGAAAAAATAATAATTACTGAAGATGTATGAAGTAAAATATCTTGTTTTATATTTTTTATCCAGGAGAAAAGGAATTTCTTCGATATTATTATTTGACGTGTGAGATATTTCACACGAGAAGGTCCTTTAGGATAAGCAGTGGATTATGTACATGTCCTCATTCAGGTAACTGGAAATGGAGAGAACAAAGAAGCATATCAGTTTTGCCGTTCAAAGTGTCGTTTTGCAAAATGGTAATGTTCAACAAAGATGGTGAAATTGCTTTAACTGTGAAGTGTCATATAGAAAGATGAAGTTAGTTTGGAAAATTACATATGAATTAGTGTTTTAGTTTCTTTTTTTTGTGTGTGTGTGAAAATATAGATTATAGGGAAAAAATCTAAATGAATAGAAACAGATACTTTTACTTAGAATACAGCTATGATATGTCTTAATGTTTACCCAGGATCAGCTCTGTGAGTAGACAGAAGGATATGTGTCATTCTGTTGTTCACTTCTATGAAATACCTATCTTTAAGCTATTTTTGTAGGCTAATTTGCTATGAAGACTGACGCATTATACCTGCCTGTTGTGAAGTTCACTTGACAAGGTAACTTTATTTTCTTAGTTTAATTCTTCTTAGACCAAATCATATTCTTAAAGAAATACCAAGTTTACTTAATACAAGCATATGTACACACACACACACACACACACACACACACACACACACACACACACACACACACACACACACACACACACACACACACACACACACACACACACACACACACACACATACTCAGTATGCATACAATATTTGGGGAAATGTATAGTTATCTAATGAGTGTATGCCTGTTTTCAAATGATTATATAAATGCTGAAGCTATAATTTATTGGTAATATCACACAAACTAAAACACTGAAAAATGTTGCCAAGATATTCTAGTACACTTGTTCACACATATACACATGCATATATACGCAATAACAAATGATGATATAAAGCAATCAGCAAAATACTCCTTTGATTGTTGGGGCTATGCGTAAAATTGAAATCTGGTTTGAATTTAGCTGTCAGAAATAGATTGTCCAGTAGTAATTATGATTATTTGTTTTTCTTCTAACATATTTATTTGAAAATTGATCTGAAATTTGTTGGTTCAGTCGGCAAAAGATTATTATTTTGTAACTTTTGAAAAGTACGATGATTTACCAGTGAGAAATGACTGGCTGATTATTTTTACTTTGTTTATGACAATTATTGCAAAATTGAAAATCTATTACAGATGCTTTGCAATAATGTGATTAAGTTTTGTAATTCATTCTTAGGTTGATCAATTCACAAGTAAGTTTTAAAATCAAGGAATGAACTGCTCTCTTGTTTATTTGTTTTTATGACTGCAATTGAACTAATTAACACTACTTTTGATATATAATTTAAAGAAGAGTTAAGTAATTTCTCCATAGAAAAGTTAATTCATGGCATTATATTAAACAAGATATTGATAGAGAACTAACTGATATGCTTGCTCCATAATTTCCTAGGTATCACCCTTTGTCAAAGCTTTTGCAAATGCTCCTGCAACGGAAAGAAAACTATGTTGCATTATTTCTGAACGATAGAGTTTAACCGAATGTCAGAATTGGAGAATCAGTAACAAGTAGTATGGTATGTGTTATAAGTGTTGCTTAAACAGCTTGAATGTAAATGTATAACTGGCTTTGGAATAATCATTTGAGCTTTACCATGTGTCTTAGTTTCTAAAATATAAATATATATAACAGATTAGGGCCACATAGTTACATCAGGATGATAAGTAGTCAAGAGATACTTGATGACGTAAGATCTTTGCATAGAATCTAGAATGAATTTAACCCTTTCACTGGCTTTCATTGTAATACTGGTATCTTTCCTATTTCTGTTGATTGAATAAAAACAAAAGAAGTAATGAGCCAGTCCATTTAAAAAGGATAATTTTCTTCCCCCACACCCAAAAACTGGATCAATACTTGAACCAAAGCATATTGTACATATTTCTAACACTTACCTATAACCACGATTCCTTGGTGTTTCCTTTGCCATATCATTACACCCACATCCAGTTTTGGGGCAATTAAGGACGCTTGCCTGTGAAAGGGTTAACCATAAGGGTAATGCCTCAGCAGAAATTCTGATATTCAGTGATCATCTTACAGCCAGGAAACCCAATAAGGTAATAGAGAAGATGTTTATGATATTCTTATATCTGTTGCAAGAGTCTACTGGTTTTATATATCTGATTTCAACTACATTTTACAGAATTATTTTCTTTCATTTCCATGTTATGAAAAATAACGGAAGGAAGAATGGTTAATACAAATGAGAAACAAAAAATCTTGTTTGATTATTATGTAATGAATTATTATTGTTAAGAATAAAAAAATCAGTTGTAATTTTATTTTGGAGGAGAAATAAGTTTTGGAGGAGAAATAAAGGTTTGATATTCAAAGCAAATTCCAAACTTTTTTGCAAAAAGAGATGGTCCAGACCTTACAAATGTGCCTCAAAATAACAACTGTTTCTTTTAACATATAAAATAAATAAATGAATATATATATGTCTATCTTCCATTCTTAACATGAAGTATATGATAAGAAAAATATAACTACATTTGATATTACTGAAGATGTGTATAATGTAATGAAATTTTCTTTCAAATGACTGTTGTTGGTATATTCCTTCTCAGAGTTTCTCAAGTTATTATTAACTAAAATGTTTAACTACCACTGTTATGAATTAACTAATTTCAGTTATGATGCATGATATAAAATGATACCACTACTTTAGCTTAAAGAAGTAAAAAATCATTACAAAATAACAGGTCTTTCAAGTAAAAAGCAAAAACATAACTATTGGCAACATGAAGTGATTTAATTTCTTTCCTGTGAAAGGCACTCTTCAGGTTCTGAAAATTATATAGCAAGTTGGTAAAGCTTGTTATTTGCTATCAAAATTATTTTCCAGCTTTATACACTTATATACTGTACTTTCTTCTTATTGTTGAATGATACTTTGAGCTACCTTCAATGCCCTATGATACATGTACTGTGTTATAATAGGGTTTTGTTCTGGCTTTTTTATGCTTAAAGTTACACAGAAGTGTATGTATAAACCTGTGCAATACTGTCACTTCTGTACTCTCTTCTAGTGTTATTTCATGATAAGGAAAATATTTATCAGAATGTGGAAAACATTTATCTGTTTAAAGAAAACATTTGTCAGTCCAGCAGTGAGATGATTTTAACAGTGACATGGCATCTAAAGATGACTTTACCTTATCATACTCCGGACTCCATTTATGGAAAACTTTGTATTAGCTTACTTTTTTTTTCTATTAAACTTCTGTCTTTATCTGCATTATCCTTTGTTGAATAATGTCTGTAAATCAAATCTGCAATATCTGTATTTCTTTACATACTTTTTCAGCCGTCAAAGCCATCATGACAAAGCCGACTCACTCCTCCATTGAAGGACAGCTACTGGCATTTTGCTGTAGCCTTAACTGAGGCCTTATCATTATAATTGTGTATATAATGTGCTTATACGAAAAAAGGGATATGAAAATCATGTGCAGCAGGAGGCTTCATACACTTCTGTATTCATGCCAAAGTATGAGTACATCTAACATGCATATTGTTCTTGTGGATATATAGTACCTAAAAAAACGTGTATGTGTGTGGGTGTGTTGGAGTGCTTATGCATGTGTGTGTGTGCATGTGTCTGTGAAAGATTTCAGACACATAATGGGTAAAATTTGTAAATTGTAACAATGGTATGGTAATGCTTTAACAGGAAACACGCTGTGCCAGCTGTAAAATTTGAGTACTGAGCATCAGAAAAAATGTAATAGCTTATTTAGGTTGCACTCTCATGTTATTTGGTATTCCATGATGAGTCATACATAGTGGTGCATGTGCGACTATCCACTGGATTTGTTAATCCAGTGTACTAAGTATATTACATGTTTATATAGATTTATTCTACTTATACCAAAGCTGGATGGAAATAGCGTGAGGCCCTATTTGGCAGGTTTTAACAGAGATTATGAAATGTTAAGAGACCCTGCAGATTCGAAAGGCTGTAGCTTGTGTCCCATATGTCTAAATCTGGCCCATATATGAAAACACTTTAGGTGTTTATATATGTGCATTATGTGTTCATTTGTGCATACACGGCCACACACACATACAGACATGTCCAACAATTATCATATGGAACATAAATCTGGATCTATGTACTGACATGCACACACACACACACACACACACACACACACACACACACACACACACACACACACACACACACACACACACACACACACACACACACACACACACTGAAACATGAAGAAAAACCCATCAATCACTACATCTTTATCACATACACACTACCCAATAAGTAAAGAGTGATCAGGCAGTATGTAGAATCTTAACCATTTTATGAATTTGCGTTTCTTTTAATTATGATATGCTTTCGAGGGAACATTCACTGCTTTTCTGTAAAGGAAGAAGCAGTTTTTAAGGAGCAGTGAAGAGCCATGTTAAAAGTTAGCTGAAGAGAAACGCAGTAATGTAGTGCCATGTTATTAGTTTAGTGTAGTATGATATATGGACTTAGGCAGTGTTATGGGCTACCACTTTTGTCAGTTTATGATGTTAATGCTATATGCTTCTTCAGGATGCAGGTATTTGTCATGTGTAAGTTGAAGCAATAGTTTTGCATGAAGGAATGATGTAATTTTTTAATAAAAAACGTGTTTTATTGAATCTTTTCTTTTAGACCCGGAAAATTCCAAATGACCTTTCCAAACTTAGAGAAAATTGTTTTTATTTGTTTCTACAAGGGTGATTTTATATTTTTCTCTTTATGAAATTTCATCAAGAATGTCTTGTGTGCTATACTTCTACACGCTTTTTGGAGACATTATATGAAAATAAAAATGGCAAGGAAATAGATGTATACCTAAAAGCCAGTATAGGAAAAAAAAGTTATTGTTAACTATATAAAACATATATATATATTTATATATATATATATATATATATATATATATAT
>BOPN01004025.1:129812-137312 GCA_017312705.2 Penaeus japonicus | reverse complement strand
ATCATACATTCATGTACTAGTGGATATCCGGCTCAACCCATCACGGATGTATATGATATAGTTTCAATTCTACATTAGATAAACATCAATTATTAGTAGAGGCTGAAAGAACCTGTTTAGAAGCCGGCTGCCAGGCTGCGACTAACGTAGTGCTGACAATGACAATGACAACAAAAATTATATCATCAAAAATTGGTACTCGTTATATCTCTCTTCAATGAAACAAAGAGTCGTTATAAGGCAATACCATAAATTACCCAAATAAAAAGAGAATCACTCGTGCTAAGTGGAACGTTTATTACT
The DNA here is from genome assembly GCA_017312705.2 of Penaeus japonicus. Taxonomy (NCBI): domain Eukaryota; kingdom Metazoa; phylum Arthropoda; class Malacostraca; order Decapoda; family Penaeidae; genus Penaeus; species Penaeus japonicus. Next base: position 137,009 of record BOPN01004025.1, on the reverse strand, counting down.
ATAACATTGTACTTTATTACTTCATAAGATAGATCAAAGCAGCTTTGATCTATCTATCAGCCTCAACCCTAGTAATTCAATTTCACAAAGAAATATCACATGAAACCAAATTTAATAATCTACTATGTAACGTATTGACACCCTTTTGATTCTGCAGTGGAGCATTTGAAGAGGTCGAGCTATCGGGAGACATGACCCTAGCTTCCGACTGGGTTGATTGCTGGTCCACTTAGGCCGACAACATGGTGTTGTAAGTTGTAGTAGTCTACCACAAGTGGAATCTTCCGATTTTCCAAGTGGTAAATGTCGGTTCCTTTTAGACCAAGTGCTGAAAGGAAAATCATGTTTCTTTTTTTGTGTGGTGTCCTCTTTCAGGAAAAATATTACACCGAGATGCAACCATCTAAACCAGTGTGGCCTGATGAGCAACATCCAGTGTCTCTATCCTTATAGATGCTGGCACCGCTAGCCTATTTCATTTAAAAACTAAGCTGTACTCTGTATGCAAGTCACGTCTATAGTTAAAGAAAGGACGTGCAGTAACCGCAAACTGGACAATAGATTTAAGTATCTTCACTTGTCTATGTGTTCCTTGATTTTCTGAATTCTTTCACTCATCATCAGTGTGATGATAAGTGATGGAGTATGTTAACAAATTATGAGATATCAATGCCTTGTGTGGGATAAGCACAGTTGTCAGTAACATATTCTTCCACTTTACATTTATTACATTTAAACTCTGTTTCAGGAGCCGCGGGAACATTCTTTGCAGAAGTGTTGGTGCAGCACCCAAAGCCTTCTAGAAGATTATTTCCAATAGCTGATATGTCTACACTGTCACCAACTCCCTTCCGAACAGCTACCGAGAGAGCTCATGTGCAAACACTATAGGCAAACATTCTCTATCTGAACATACTGTTGTTCAGTCGTTGCAAGAGCACGAGAAGCATGAAAAAGTCAGTCCATCTTGTTTAAACATTTCTTCCAGACTGGACTGCGATGAGTGACAGTGTCCAGTAACCTCTTGGTTATACTACCGGACGGATGTGCTACTGACACCTTTCTTTAACTCCTCAAAAGAGTTTTGAAGTGCTACTCAAACATAATGTGCCTCTTCGTCAATTCCCTTAAAGTTTATACTTGGACAGGCATTGAATCTCCCCCATAAAACCTCTCACACCAGAGACATCAGTTAAGGGTAGCATTTTCCTCAAAGCTTTAACTTTCTGAGGTTTTATCCCTTCTGACATTACTATATGATCAACTAAAGGCTCCTCTCTAAGCTTGAATTGAAGTTTGGAGATACTAATTCACTTGAATTCTGTAAGGTGTTGATAACTCACCAACCTATAACCTGAATACTTTTGGATATTATTTTCATACATTTTCTTGAGTAAGAGTGTTATTGGATGCTTGTGTAGCATAAACATTTGCTCTTATCCAAATGACTGGGGATACCATCGTCTATTATTTCTCATAGTCCCGGAGATACACTTGCTTTGTATCCCAAAATTAATTTATATTGTTTACCCTTGAGAAGTTCACATTCTAGATTATAGGAATAGATTCTTTTAACTTTTGTACCAATGAATGGTTACCTTTCTGCACATACCTATCAAAAACCATATTAGATTGTTACATTTTCCTCATTCGGTAGCTTTTCAAAACTTCCTTATATGTATGGACACATTTGAATCTGAACCACTATCAATTTGGAACCTAATAAAACACTTTGGTCCAGTTTTCGGAGTAATTGTTTGCTTTGCATTAAGTCGAACACTAAAAACCGTCCTTACTATATACACTTCAACATTGAAATTGTCTGTTATAATGCTAACTCCATGGTTCCAGACAGAGAATTCGGTTTCTGAAAGTATTGGTACTTTACAGTAATGTAGTTCCGGCTTTTACAGTTTGAATATACTTCACCCCAGGCTGGACAACTGCCCCTTTACTTCATTTGTTTTATCAAATAAAATCTACAGTAAGATATCCATCACAAACTTATAGATATCCTGACACTCGCACCACGTGGCTGCTCCTCTCTATGTGAGAAAATATGTACATTTTCATTACTATATTATTATTGTTTTCTTAATCATCATTATTTTGTGATTAATTGGGCACTAACGTGTATTCTAAGAATACACTTTACTCTCAATATATATGATTTAGAACCTCAGCATCATGTGTGCCTAATATTGTGGTATGTTTACTTTATAGATCGAAACTACACCGTCGTCTGACCATCTATTCTGACGGTGCAGAAAATGAGTGATATAACAAAGATTTTGTATTCCTTATGGTAGTCAAATACAGCGGATCACTCAAAAAGTGCCCGTATGTTTGTGCTCCACGACTTCCCCGTCTCGGAAGGGTTAAAGGCAGATTGAGTTGTGTATCAACGTAGGCGCTTCGTTCTAAACCTCTGACGCTCACCTTCAGCCTCCTTCTTGCTTTCGCCTTCTTATTCTCTCACTCTCTTTATTTCTCTATCTATCTATCATTATCTTTCCATCTCTCCATCTCTCTTTCTTTTCTCTCTCTCTCTCTCTCTCTCTCTCTCTCTCTTCTCTCTCTCTCTCTCTCTCTCTCTCTCTCTCTCTCTCTCTCTCTCTCTCTCTCTCTCTCTCTCTCTCATTTTATATCTGTGTGTGTATCTGTGTGTATTTGTGTGTGCGTGTGTGAGAGAGTGTGTATGTGTGTGTGTGTGGAAGAGTGGGTGTGGGTGAGGATGGGTTTTGCAAGTGTTCTTGTGCACGCATATAAGTGTTGAATCATGAACACCTGAGGATATTTTTCATCAGAGCAGATGTTAATAAATAGACGACTAGTTCAGTATCAGTCCAGCTTTAGTCTCCGCGAGGTCGCCGGGTCTAGCCGTTCTCCTTGGCAACTATAAAGTAAGATGAAATTCTGTCTTCCTCTCTTTCTCTATTTTTCTTTCTATCTTTCTTTCTCACTCTCTTTCTCTATCTATCTATCTATTTATCTTCTCTCTCTCTCTCTCTCTCTCTCTCTCTCTCTCTCTCTCTCTCTCTCTCTCTCTCTCTCTCTCTCTCTCTCTTTCTATGATTATCAGTTTGTTTCGTAAAACAAGAACGAATTTTATTTCGTAATTTCTAGTCCCATGGAGATAAAAGGAACACAATGTCTCATATTAAATTAAATGGCCCTCTTGTTGTGATTATTCGTACTAATGAATGTGTGTGTCTGTGTGTTTGTGTGTGTGTGAGTGTGTGTGTGGGTGTGTGTTTGTGTGTGTGTGAGTGTGTGTGTGGGTGTGTGCATGTGTGTGTGTGTGTGTGTGTTTGTGTGTGTGTGCGTGTGTGTGTTTGTGTGTGTATGTGTGAGTGTGTGTGTGTTGGTAAGCATTGCATAAAGTCTGGAAATGCATTTGTTTCGGTGCAGAATTCAAATGACAAGTTTTGAGATACGCATTCCAATTTTAAGAGGAATATAGATCAATGATGAATGTAAATTTATGCATGGGGAATTGGCATCTCTGAATATATCTTTTATAAATTTTCTCGAAAAGAGAAGACTGAGAGAAAAACACACACAAACACTTATACACACATGCACTTGTACACACATATACATGAATAAACATATATATAAACATATATACAAATATATAAATATATATATATATACATATATATATACATATATATATGTATATATATATATATATATATATATATATATATATATATATATATATATACATATATATATATGTGTATGTATGTATGTACACACACACACACACATCCACATATATATATATATATATATATATATATATATATATATATATATATATATATATATATATATATATATATATATACATGTGTGTGTGTGTGTGTATGTATATATATATATATATATATATATATATATATATATATATATATATATATATATATATATATATATATATATATACATATATATATATATATATATATATATATATATATATATATATATATATATATATATATATACATCATACATACACACACATTAAGTCGTGACGTTCGTAACCTTTTTGTAAGTTCCAAGTAATGGAACATCTGAAGCATAGCTCAGAGAAAAAAATATACCAGGCAAGTAGACACTCTGTATAACAAAGTAGATTTACTAAAGTAACAACGTAAGGGTTCCCGGCTCATAGAAAACGGAGCTGTCGAGCCGCTATTTTAGCTCTTGGCCAGTTATTCACCAAAGATTAAACATACACAGCTGCACTGTTGCCTTTTTCACACTCCCTGAATACTTCCTTTGTGCTAGAGGATAAAAGTGGGTGTGATGCTATGCTGTTATGCATATATATGTAACAATAGGCCAGAAAAGGGGTTTAAACTGTATTGATTCCCATCTTATCCACAAAGAAAGAACATATGTATTACTAAGTCAATTCGTGTTATCTCTTTCATAGCATTGCATGCACTGATAAACCTAGAAAACATTAATTGTAAACATCCCAGAGAGAATGAGAGTGTAAAGAAGAGGTAGAAAAACTTTGAGTAACGAGGGAGTGAGCGAGAGGCCACTGCCAGCCTGCGCTACGACGTCGGATAACCTATGTTCGTTCCTCCCGCTTTTATTTATTAGTTATTGAGCTTATTCTTGTTGTAGCTTGACCTTTGCTTAAGTACAAAGATCCTGAATGGCCTGACTTGAGTTTTGTATTTCGAATTATGTTGTCTATTGACAATTTCATTATTGCTTCGTGTATTGCACATGCATACTGCACTTGTTTTATTCCATTCAGATTTATGATTTATTGTATCGACGGGATGATTATTAATGAACTTCCATAGGCAACAGGGATTATGAATAAATTATTCATTTGGTTGCAGTTTTGATGTTGAATAATTCACTGGTAGCATTATATCCAGTTGATTAAATCCCTTTGGTAATAAAATATTAACCAAAGTGAAGAGTAAAGGTAACTATTACAACGTATTATAACAGTATCATAATATGAAATATGTTTATCATTATTATCGGATTAGTATAGTTACTAGATTATTATGAATTATCAAACACAAAATCTTAAATCCAATAGAAAGGCTATGAAAAAATTAATATTTATTTATTTTGGTGGGAAAGGGGGCTTAAATTTTGATATAAGATCTGATGGCGCCGTTTTGTGTGCGTGTGTGACTATAATGATTATATTTATGGTAAGAGCAATTGTTGTATAAGTACACGAAGAATAGAAATAGTAAAGAATAAATAAGTAAAATGAGGAATAACAACGTTTGTTGGTTGTTCATTTTGGAACCGTAAACCATGCTTTCTTTGTCTCTCCATAGCAACCTAAAATGTTGATTCGTGGTTACGAGGTCAATGTTGCAATCGTATTACCACAAATAAACCTTTATTTCATTTGTTTGATGCCAATGTTTCTCACCTGCACTGTGTATTCGTTTATCAGAGGAAAAACAGATATGATTTTTATTTATTTTTTTTTTTTTTTTTTTTTCAAAGTGGCAGTTAAAAATCCTCTTCTTGGATAGGGATGTAGTGGGAGGCGCAACGGCTACGTCGCAAATTGCACCGACTTGTTTGGATCCGGTTACTGGGGACTGCTATCAAGGGAGCCATTATTTTAAAGGTCAGCAAACTGCAGGGATCTTGCCTTACGCCTCTCTTCAATGGCAACCTTCTGGTACCGATTGGTGACAGAGACAATACAAGCCACACCGTAACAAGTCAACAAATGAAAGTCAATGGTGGCAAAATGTCGGAGGTCAGCTAAAGCGAAAGCGAGTGAACAGGGCAAAAGAGATAAAGGAATGATAGAAAAACAAACATGACAAGGTAAAAGCATTCAAAGTAATACAAAAATATATATATATTTATATAAATATAAATATATATATACATGTATGTATATGTATATATATATATATATATATATATATATATATATATATATATTTATATATATATATACAGTATATATATACATGTGTATGTGTGTGTGTGAGAGAGAGAGAGAGAGAGAGAGAGAGAGAGAGAGAGAGAGAGAGACATAAAAATACAGCCAAAAACAAAATAAGGAAATTGAGGTTTAAAGAAGGTGATATTAAATGAAGTAAAGAAAGAACTGTAAGAGCAAAATTGAAATCAGCCGTATATCAGAAGTGTGTTGATGCTTAAAGTAAACAGGGTAAAATGATAAATTGATAATAAAGATAAAACAACGGGTGACACGAGTGGCAAGTGTAACTGATTTTCCGAGCTGCGGACCTGACGATTGGTACAGAAACGTAGTTCTAAGAAGAAATGGTTATGCTGGAAAATGTCAGTTCCAAGATTGCTAAAAAAAAAGGAGTACTATAAGAAAATAATATTGAAAAATGACAATAGTTTACCTCAAGGGCTGAGACATTACAATTGTTTCCACCAAAAGGCCTGTAGTTGCATAAATGTCCCAAGGCGCCACCCAAGCAACCTTCTTAAGGCCTGTGCCACTCGCTTGGCTGGCCTGCCCCCTAAAGCCAAATTCCCACTTCCTAATGGAATAAACTTAAGGAATTTGGTTGTAAGGGCTGCCTCGAAAGGGTATCCTCCTAGCAGAGTCCTAACAAAGACAGACCTGACCTAAACTAAGAAGAAGAAAATAAAGATATGGAAAAATAATGCATACCATCTCACACACTCCCTTAATTTAATTTGAATATGTAAGTGATAAGTGGAGTAGAAAGGTACCAGGACAGCTGGAGTGAGGCAAAGGCGGGCAGGAGCGAGTCAGCACACCAATTTTGTTATGATACTGATAATAATGATACTAATGGTAATGACTGTAGCTGTGAGAAGTGTGTCGGTCTGTTCGTCCTTTCGCTAGAATCTAGATGATTATAAATGTATCGACTTGGGACCTTTTGCATGTTGAAAAAGATGTTGCTGGGATATCTGGTAAATAAATACTCAAATCATTGAGGCCACTTACCATACATATAATTCATTATGACAAATAATATGAGATGTAACTGACGCTTTTCATATAATTTCTTCCTCAGAATTACATACTACAACATATATATGCTAGCAAAGAGCAGATGAATCACCTGATAACCAAGACCTGTCGCTCGTTATCCGTATAATAGACGTTACCGCGACCTTGAATAATTTGAAGCTGCCCGACGCGGTGTTCATGTTCTCCTCTGCTGC
>BOPN01004025.1:59812-64812 GCA_017312705.2 Penaeus japonicus | reverse complement strand
CCTCGCCCGGACATGAAGTCTTTTTTTGTCATTTAGTTGTCCACTTGCTTTCTTGTTTTTCTTTCCGCTTTCGTTCGATTTCCATTTTGTCTTCTTGTTTGGGTGTCTCGTTTCCTATTCGATTTGTTTTGTCAAATTGGGTTTTATACTACTCGCCTTCTTTACTTTCTATCTATATTCAGCTTGTGTTCCCTCCTCTGTTCGTATTTGCTCCTTTATGTATTTGCTTTTATTTTGTTTGTTTGTTTGTTTGTGAGATTGATTGTTTAACGGTGTATGGGCGTGTTTTAATTGTGTATCTAACACTTCTCTTCACTTAATCTTCTCTTTCTCTCTTGTTCTCTAGCCTTCTCATTCATTTTTTCCTTCCTATCTACTTTCGCCGCCTTCGTTCATATTCCTTCATTCCATCACTTTCGTTCCTTTGTCTAACCCTTCATCTTTCACTATGTTTTACTTCCTGTGTTTACGGCGAGGCTGTGTGTTAGTCTGCCTGCTAGACTCTAAGCATGGGACTAATGGCACTTATGTAATCATAACCTATTGATTTTTCTTCTTCTGCTTCTTCGTCTTTTTCTTTATGTGTGTCTGTTAATCTCGCGTTCTAGATTTTAAACATTTGGGTAGAAAATCGCATATCGATTATGGATATGCGTCTCGCTGGAACGGCTATTGATGACGGATATACCCACGGATGGAAATGCGCATGACGATGATGCGTCGAGCGATAGCTGACCTTTCGAGATTTACGAAGCTATCGGGAGCTGGTTGCTCATCCTTTGTACACAACAAAAGGGAAGGTGAATGACGAGTAAATCGAATCACAGTTCCGGCAGCTCTTATCTGTGTACTTTACTTTACTCTGGAATGTATACGATGCATCTCCTCTCTATAGTAAACGTAACTGGTACATGAGTTAACCTTTTTCTTCTTCCTCTATTCCCTCATTAAATCTATTATAACCAGTTAAGACTAAAATCGTAAGGGATCACGTTTTTTGTTTGTTTTTTTTTTTTCATTTATTTGTCTACATTTACGTGCGTCATCTCCAAATGATGTAAGGGCGTACAGCAATTGCGTAAGGACATGTAACATTTTCCTCTGCGTGTGCTCTTTCCATCCCAGTCGTTACTTGTTCTCTTTCCCTTTATCCACACTCTCTTTGTCTTCGTCTCTTTTATCGCACTTTTTCTTTCTCTCTGCAAACTTTGCCTCTTTCTCTCTCTCTCTCTCTTTCTTCTCTTACCTCCTGACCTCCTTTTTCTCTCGTTTTTCCTTTTCCATCGCTCTCTCACTTACACTCCCACTCCTTCCCCTCGCTCTCTCCGCTCCCCCCTCCTCCTCCCTCTCCCTTGTCTAAATAAAGAGACCAATGATTTGCTTCGCGCCTTTGGTCCCTCCTTTCCCCATCCCCTCTCTCCTCACCCCTCCCCTCTTTCCCTCCACCTCCTCTTCTCCTCTCATAATTCCTTCTTCTATCCCATCCCCACCCCACACTCCGATCCCATACCCAGTTTTCAACACCCCACTCCCTCTTACCACCCATTGCTCCTCTCTTTTTCACCACCATACCCAGCTCTTTTCCCAATCCCCTCCAACCCCCTCTCCCCCACCCCCTTCCTCTCCGCCGTCATCGAGTCAACAAGAAACAAGACATCCATCTCAAGTTGCTCAGCCTTTCCAAACGCCGTCATCTAATCTTCTGTTACACAGAGTGTTTACCTTCGCAGATTACATCCTGGGTCTTCAGGTTTCGCAAAGGTATTCATCACATACACGGGGTCTGAGGAAATACGGAGAGGGAGAATGTTAAGTAGTGAGAGAGGTAGATAGGCGCAGAGAGAGAGAGAGAGAGTGAGATGGGTGTCTTGGTATGTTGAAACTAATAACCTACGAAAATAGGTATGTGATGCCAGACACAGGTTTTATACAAATCATTGTTTATTCCATAATGCAGATAGCTGACGTTATGGTACATATGATACAATATATACTACAGCATAATGATCACAGTAATAAAATACTATCATGACACGTTTAAACTGAAGGAGATATCAGGCGTTAGTGGTAGCGCAGTCGATCCCGGTCTGTTTGTATGTTCCAGACATCCCGGTTATATAGAAGGGTTTCCCATCAGCAGTTCTCAGCGATAGTTACGAGGGAAGGTAGTCTGGAATGGGAGGGCATGGCAATCAAAGGTATTCACCTCTTTTGAGGGTCAACATAATTGGGAGCTAACTGTGTGTGAATTACCTGTCCATCAAAGTTGGCAGGACCTGACCCGGCTTGAGAGAGACATCAGGAGTGCCTCACTACTAGAGTGTGTATTCATGTATTCTTTGTATGTTGATGTATTTGATATGAAATATAAACATACTACATAATCATCATAGAGAGGGAGAGAGAGAGAGAGAGAGAAAGAGATCAAAGGATACGTTGGCATATAGTTGATAGATACATACATGGGCAGATAAGTGGTTAGGTAGGTATACAGACAAATAAAGAGATGTATATCGACAAATACCGCTAGAAATATGTGGCTAGATATATAAATATAGATATCTAGATAAAGGTGGACACTATTCACACATACCCATATCTATGCACACTGACAAACACCAAAAGACACATACAGACAAATATGGCTGTGTGTGTTTATTTGTAAGTAAATGTTTATGTATCATAACATATATAGGATAGATGGATAGATAGATAAAGTGAGAGAAAAATCGCAAACACATCAGATCTTTACGAGGTTGAGCGGGATTGAAAAGTTCGATCATTTCGTGTTGCAACTTCTTGCGCTCTTTATGGATGCCTTGATGGAAGGGAAGCATGAAAAAGATGTATTTTAAAAGTAAAGATTCCTATGTTTCCGTTGTCGTTATTCGTGCACACACACGGATACATAGATACATACATAAAAAGAGAAAAGAAGAAAAAGAAAAGAAGAGGAAAATATATATATATATATATATATATATATATATATATATATATATATATATATGTGTGTGTATATATATATATATATATATATATATATATATATATATATATAAAGTGTTTTTTTTTTATACAGACAGACTGAAAGAAAACAAGACATGCAAAAGCAGAGAAAGGAGGAGTGTGAGAGAGAGAGCATGCATGTATTTCATATTCATAATGGTAAATATTTCTCTTTTCAAACACCATACGTAATAACATTCATAAATCGGTTGAGAAATATCCATTATTGTAAAATCCTTATCATTAATTTAATTTACATGTAAAACAAGATAATATGATCATTGATTAATTTTCCCTTTAGTATCTATTAGGATACATTATACGTAACTCGATCTTGGATTTATATAGAATAAGTCTCTGGAAAATCTGAATTGATATTGATATATCAAATTCCTCCCTTAAATGAACTGAACCTTGAGCATAACTTTCTGAAAAAGGCAATTCATATATGAATTACCACAAACAGCAGACATTGGCAAAACTACTTTTCCATAACATATCGTGTGAAGGACGTGCATTCTCACATGTGTATATATGCATTACGTTAAACATTTTTTAAATCATCCTAAAGTTAGAGTGCATAATGTTTTATTTCATATCTTAAGCATGATGCCACTCTGAATTTCCCATAGCATTTTGTTCAACAAACCTTTCTTACTGTATCCTCAAATTGTCTGGTTTTCTCCTGTGTTTCTTCTGATATGATACTGCGTAAGATATCAGAGAATTTACCTATGAGAGAAAGAGAGACAGTCAGATAGACAGACAGACAGAGATGGATTGAGTGAATAAGTGAATACAAGTGTTTGTTTGTGTGTGTGTGTGTGTTTGTGTTTGTGTGCAGATGCATAAAAATCAACGAAAGCTAAACTCTAATAGAGAAAAAAAGGCCCGTAAAACGAAGTAAGTGACAACGCAAGAAGACACATATTTCTTCAGCGAAGCCTTGTCCGTTGCGCTCCTTCAAGTCCTTCATACGCCAGAAGCCTTTTGATCAGGCTGGAGTACAGATGATCAGAAGGCGTTGTAAAAGATTCGAAGAGAGAATGAATGGATGGTGCCGCGATCCGTCGTATGCGAAGGCTGGGTGAGTGTGAGAGAGAGAGAGTGGGACGGAGGGAGAGAGTAGGAAGGAGGGGGAGAGAGAGGGGAAAGGAGAGAGGAGGAAGTGGAGCGGAGAGAGAGAGAGAGAGAACGAGAGTGAGGTGGAGGGAGAGGGAGGGAGCGAGGCGGAGAGAGTGGGGCGGAGGGGGAGGGAGAGAGGAGAGAGTGGGACGGAGAGAGAGAGAACGAAGGAGGGAGTGAGGGGGGGTAGGAGGTGGAGGGAGAGAGGGCGTGATTGTGAGAGGTGGAAGCGAGGGAGGGCGAGAGATGGAAGAGGGAGGGAGAGAGGGGATGTGAGGAAGAGAGAGGGTGTGAGGAAAAGAGGAGAGAGACGCATAAAGGATTAGGGGTAGGGTTGGGCTGTGGTGTGGCGGGGGAAGGGTATAGGATTCAGGAGGGTATAAGGAGGTATCATTAAACCTTTGCCCACAATCGCCCGAGGAGCTTTGAACACTTATAATGTGTACCCATTCCTTTCCTCTTACTTGCCTATTCATTCGTGAGTAAATGTCTCAAAATAGGTTTAATATGGACTATGATCCGATAAAATAGATAAATAAAAAAACACACACATACAATCAGTCACATTCATTCATACATCATTATCAAGAATCAAGGTCATTTATTATTTGCACATCTGAATATACCTGTGTCACAGAGAAAGGGGAAAGATGGAACCGCCTCACACGTGTGAGCAATCTTCTCTAAGTATATAGGAGATGTTTTTTCTTCTTATTTTCTTCTCCTTTTTCTTCTTCTTCTTCCCTTTTTCGTATTACCTGTCTGGGACATTTTCTTATTCTTACCAGGTGCTTTGGCTGATTCTCTTTTTTTTTTCTTACTGCCCATTTCTTTTATCATTCCTTTTCTTTGCCACTCTATGTATT
>BOPN01004025.1:17312-19812 GCA_017312705.2 Penaeus japonicus | reverse complement strand
AATGGTCAGTCTTTCTGCCAAGTTGTAATTGTTAGGTAGGTAAAGTGTTTCTGTCTTAAAGGGGATATTCAAGGTGTAGTGACTGTTCTCTGTCATTTTCCTGTCCCATGTCTCTAAGATCTTTTGGTCCTTTCTAGACTTCCAGGATTTTCAGAGTTGACTCCTTCTAGGTGCCGCAACTTAAACAGGTTGCTTTCCAGATGAGAAACATTCTGTACAAAATGGGAAGATCTCACTTTTGGTCTGAATGGATCAATTGGACCATTTATGGCCCAGCCCAGTGGTGTGCGAATGGCAAAAGGTTCCCCTGGTTGCCCCTTTTTCACTTCATCTGGCAGCAAAAGATCTACACAATCCTGCCCGATCAGTAGGTGTACTTAATCAACCTCTAGCTCGGGTATCTCCAGGTTTTTCAGGTGTGGCCATCTCTGAATTTCAACACGGTTTGACAAACCCGACAGGTCTATGTTCAGCGTTGGCCTGATGGTCACTTCTGGTATGCAGTAAGGTTCTTGAGTGTCACCAAGGTCTGTCACAAGAAGTGTGATGATTGTGGTCTCTACAGGCATTCTTGTCTGGGCAATGGTAGCGAGTTCCATATGACGGGTCACACCTCTGGCTATCAGCTTTCCACATAACTGCTCTGAGCAATATGTGGTGTTCGTCCCAGGGTCAAACATTGCATAGGTGTCAACAATGGCACTCGTATCAAGACACCTAACTCTGGCTGGCAGTATTGGTTGGGCCAGCTTTCCACCCTGACTGCAGACAAAATTGCTTACTCTGGGGTTCACACTGGGATTCTGAGGAATGTGACTCATTGCCGATGTCACTGTTACAGGTACATTTGGTGTTTCCGGTGTGGCATCACCTTCATCTGGTCTTCTACTTGGCAGATGAAGATAATTGCTGTGCTTCTTCCCACAACCTTCTACAGTACATATAAATGTTTCGGGAGCAATCCTTTCCTATGTGTCCTGCTGCAAAACAGTTCACACACAGACCTTTGGACATAACAAGATTCCAGCAGTCCTTGATTTTCATGGCCTTGAAGCGTGAACATCGAATCACGTAGTGCCCTTCTCAGGGGCATTTCCCTGCCATGGACTTCTTTCTCTCTGGTATAGCTGTTTTATCCTCTGTGAGGGATGTGATTGTAGCAAAACTTCCAGGCTGTCTCCTTTGAGGCCTGCTCTACTGACTTTTCCTTGTCCCTCTTATGGTCCCTGTTGATTAATTTTCCAAAAACAGGGTCAGAAGCCTCATCAGCAGCATCGCAGATGAATCTCACAAGTCCTCTCCTGTATCTGGACTGAATCTCATGGTTGGCTTTTACCCATCGAGTCTGCAGGTATTATGGCAACTTTTCCACTATTTTGAGCATGCTGTCTCCACTTCCAAGCTGACTAAGAGAGTTCATCTCCGTGAGAGACTCCAAACAACAGTTGAGTTCATCAGAGTACTCTTTAAGATCAGCTGCCCCCTTTACATTTGACCTGCTGGTAGGGGTTTCCAAATCTCTCTTCTAGGATTTCCAAGACTCTTTTGTAGCCTTCCACGGGGTTCTTATACGAGGTGCTTTTCAATGCAAGTGCTGCTCGTCCTTTGCAGTATCTTTTTAGGCAGGCTAACTTCTGGGCTGCAGGAATGGATAAACAGTCATTGGTGTCTTTAAATGACCTGATGATTTGCCAGTACTCTAGTTCATTCCCACTGAATGTCTGAAGTTCTCCTCTAGGAACCTGTAGGGACTCTACCATAGACTGCTGCTGAACTCTTGACATGTCCAACACCTGGTTTAATGCATCGACGAGGATAGAAGCTGCTTTCCTTTCTGGATCTTCTAATGGAATATGGGAGGGTTCCCATGATGGCCTTGAGGGTTTTTCATTAGGTTCTCTAGGTGTACTCTGGAATTGTGGAACTCTGCTGTTTGCTTCTGGGTGTCCCGGTGTATACATTGGTGTAGTTGCGTGTGCAGTGAGACCAAACCCTTCAGTATCCAGCTGACGTTCCATCGTTTGGTAGGATTGAAGTTCTTCTATTAACTTCTTCTGCTCCTCCATCGTTTGGTGTCTCTCCCTCCTCAGCATCAGTTCGCTCTCCATCTTTGACTTCTCCAACTCAAATGCTTGCCTCTCCTTTTGTAGAGTTAGTTGGCGGTTCTGTATTTCCAGCTGCTGCTTCTTAGATAATTCCTCAATTTCTCTTTCTAGTGCCTTGTTGTTTTCCTCCAGGTACATTTCACACGTGCCTGCATGAGTCAATTGGCCTTGGTCTGTTGTAACAGTGCGGGGTCCAGCAAAATCATTCCTCTTCTCTTGGTCTCCGTGCACCTTAAAACCTTCCCCATCCTCCTCCTGGGCAATCCAATTGTTCAAGGCAACCTGGAAGTCTATCACCTGACCCATAGCATCAGACTTGTACAGTTCAGCTTCTAAACGTTCTTGTTCATCCGTCAGTAAGCCCAGGAGTTCAGTGTGAGCCACCTCAAACCTCT
>BOPN01004025.1:0-2500 GCA_017312705.2 Penaeus japonicus | reverse complement strand
AGTCGTCGGAATTTTGGAAATAGGACTTGGGGTTATAGGCCTTCCTATGAAGTATAAAGTTCATGGCTTTGCAAGTGAGGAGCTTTGTAGTCTGAGAATGAAAGTTGCGGTTAGGAGTAAGGGTTATATCGAGCAATGAAAAAAGTTAATCCTTTTAATCCGCCAAAGTCGGATTGATTGTTTAATTCACCGACGAAGCACGACTATGAGCTTTGAAATTAAGGATCGAAGGATAGGAGGCTTGTTTATCGTATCTACTGAAAAGAAATACAGGTGTGTCGAGTCGAGCAGTTGAAAATATTGCTCCTCGAATATTGCCTATTTGAAATGTTGAAAACTTGACACTTGTTTACTCATCTACTGACGTTTCGAGATAGAATTGGAATTGAGTTTTAAGAGTTAGATTTTAGTGAATATCCTTTCTCTCTCTTAACTCTTGATTGACATTTCTAACGGACAGAGCAAACTTTGGAACATATTCGTTTAGTCTTCACTATATCCAAATCTTCACTAATCCATACTTAATATTGGTCGGAACATATTTGACTGGTGATATCACACGGGGCCCATTTATAACGTGATATCCTAAACCAAAGCAAATCAGACTTTAAAGTGTGCAAAAAAGATAAATCAAAATGCAATAAGTAATATGTTCTAGAATAGTATGTAAGCAATGAATAATAAATATGATTCTATTAGAATGTCAATTGCGTCAAAAGCGCACTTGACGTCAACGATCTCCTCTCGGTGACCTGATCCCACTGACCTTGGTTGAAAGGTGATGACGTCACGGCAGGAATCCAATGATAACCCCCCCTTTCCCCCTCCCCCTCCCCCTCCGATTATCCCTTCCTCCTGCTCCTTCCTTCCCCCATCTTCAAGGACGCTACAGGTGTTTCCTGTGACCCCTCAGGTTGAACTGGAAGGAGGGGAGAGAGAGAGAGAGATTGAGAATGAGAGAGAGTACGAGAGGGGGGGGGGGGTACGAACATAGAGAAAGAGAGAGGTGGGAATTGAGAGAGAGAGAGGGAGAAAGAGATAGAGAGGGGGAGTTAGAGAGAGAGAGCGAGGGAGGGGGGAGAGAGAGAGAAACAGAGTGCGGACTAAAGTAAGTCCGACTGTTTGGTGTGAGGGCAAAGGGGTCGCAAGGGAAGAGGGAGAGAGGGATGGGAGGGGAGGTTGGGAATCGAAGCAGGAGGGGATAGGGAGGGGGGAGGGAGTAAGACAGCAGGTGTAGATATTCCCACACCCGGCAAGACGCACAGACACTTTCTTGAGTTGCCAAAGAGGGTATCTGTCTCCTCCCCACTCTGTGTAGCAAACGTTTTAAACGATACGAGATCATGCAAGTTCTTGTATTATACTTCTTTTAAAAAATCCCACCCTATACCACCCTTGTAAAACATTGCCATCGGATTGATATTTTTTTAAAGGAATCATGGTGCTTTTTCTCTCTTCCTTTTTTTTTCTTCACAGGCTTCAGTTGCCAGGCCTGAATTTTCTGCGTGAATGACAGGTGTCCGGACCTGTAAGATCTATTAGCTCTCTTGTAACCTTGACCTGAAAACGATTGAAATAGCTTGAGAGAGGGGGGAGAGGAAGAGAGACGGAGTGAGGCAGAGGATGGGAGAGGAAGGGCGAGAAAGTGAGAGTGAGAGAGAGAGAGAGAGAGAAGGAGCGTGAAAGAGAGAGAGGGAGAGGACGAGAGAAAATGAGGGTGAAGCATAACGATGGTGATATGGCAACGATAACAATAGAAATCATTATAATATTAATTGCAATTAGGTTTGTTATAGTGATAGTGCCTCTTACAGTGAATATTTGTATCCGCTGGGATACCCAAAATCATAATGATGAAAACAGTGATAATGATACTCATTTTGTAACGAATACAATGATAATGTTGATGAAGAAATTATATCATTATCGTTACTATCACTTTCATCATTATAATTGTTATCCTTTTTACTATTATCATTGTTATTATTATCATTATCATCAGTATCATTACCACAATATTACCATCATTTCATTATTATTAATATTATCACTAGTAGTAGTACCTCTATCATTATTATCATTATCCTTATAAAAATCACTATTACTATTAATCATTATCATTGTCATAATTATTGTCATCTTCATTATCACTGAAATCATTATTATCAGCACTGTTATTATCATAACCCTCATTATCAGTATTATAATTGTTATCATCTTTATCATTACTGCAATTGTTATCATCAATGTCATTATCATTTTTATCATTACTATCATCATTGTTATGATTATGAGTATTATCATTACAGTCATTCTAGTAGTTATTATTATCATTAATAGCATTATCTTTATTGCGATATATACAAATATATATATTTACATTTATATTCAAATCTATATCTATCTTTCTCTCTCTCACTCTCTCTCTCTCTCTCTCTCTCTCTCTCTCTCTCTCTTTCTCTCTCTCTCTCGCTTATATATATATATATATATATATGTG
>BOPN01004024.1:132500-138690 GCA_017312705.2 Penaeus japonicus | reverse complement strand
CTCCTGTCTCGCGTCCCTTCTGTCTTCTCTCTATCCTTTCTTCCCCTCTTTCTTTCCTCCTCCCTTTTCTCTCTCCTACCTCTTTCTGTCTCTCCCTTCTCTGGTTCCTCCCCTCTGTGTCTTTCCTTGCTTCTCTCACCCTTTTCTTCATCTATCTAAACATACATCTATCTGTCGTATTCTTCCTCCTCATTTACTTAAAGACATGACGAAGCAGAAAGGGAAAGCAAACATTTCATAATTGTCTTTCTTAACTTCAAAAACGACATTGGAATAGCTGACGACGCAGGCAAACAGGCAGACAAAGGATAACGCCAGTTGAAAGCGTTGCAGAGTGCAAAGGAGATCCGTTGGCTCTCTATATATGGTTGATATCTAGTCATTGGTCAGGTCGTTTTATGACAAATTATTTTTAATCAAATCATTCTCGAAACTACTGAATGAAGGAGGGAGGGAAGGAATGAATGAGCGAAGGAGGGAAGAAGGACATGAGAGAGAGAGAGAGAGAGAGAGGGAGAGAGAGAGAGAAGGAATGAAGGAGGGAAGGAAGAAATGAAAGAGGGAGGGAGGGAAGGAATGAAGGAGGGAAGAAGGATATGAAAGGGAGAGAGAGGGAGAGAGGGAGGGAGGGAGGGAGGGAGGGAAGGAATGGAGGAGGGAGGGAGGGAGGGAAGGAATGGAGGAGGGAGGGAGGGAAGGAATGAAGGAGGGAGGGAGGGAGGGAAGGATTGAAGGAGGGTGGGAGGGAAGGAATTAAGGGGGGAGGGAGAGAAGGAATGAAGGAGGGAGGGAGGGAGGGAGGGAGGGAGGGAATGAAGGGGGGTGGGAGGGAAGGACGGAATGAAGGAGGGAAGGAGGAAGGAAAGAAGGGAGGGAGATGGAGAGAGAAAACAAGACCATCACTATCACTGTTCACATTTTTAGGATTAATGTGATCACCGCCATTATTGCAAGAGTAATAATGATTATCATCAATGTCATAATAGGTATAATTTTCAATATCATCGTTATCATTATCCACATCATCGCCGATATCATTAATATCATTGTTATCATTCTCCTGATCACGATAATTACAACCACTAACATAGCCTTAGAAGCGAATCTTTAATCTTCCCAGACTCTTGCTGAAGGAAAACAAGAAAATGATAGCGACTGCACACGAAAACACCTGTTGACCCAACGGACTCAAGAAAAAAAAATCTAATTAATGTATCGACATTCTTAAGCTTCTCTCGCAGGCAGAACGAGCATCGCATGCGTTCCTGGAGTCTGTCTTCGTTATTAGATCTACAAGTTCTCGTCATGCAGTGCGAGAGGGAGAAATGGATATGCACTATTTAATCACAGGTACATACATACATACATACATACATACTTACAGACATACACACACGCACACACACATCACTGAAGAGCCTCAAAAATCTTTACATTGTGAGAGTCAAACATTTCTTCGCTCCGACTTCTTTCCTCCCCCCCCCAGCGCTCCATCCCGCCTCCCTCTCCAGATACTTTATAAATTACACAGGTATCGCTTCGATTCACACCAAGAACCGGTTCTCTCGCCTGACCTCGCGTTCTCTCTTTTTTTAAGGATGGCCTTCGGTCCTACGAAGGATCGCCAGAATCAAGTGACCTTACTGCTTTTATTCACCCAAGGAAAATAAAGCCCTTCGTCATAGCCCAATCGCTAAATTAAATGGGATGCATAATTATGACATACACATGTTTGTATATATAAGTGTATGTATATGTATCTATGTGTGTGTGTGTGTGCGTGTGCGTGTGTGTGTGTGTGTGTGTGTGTGTGTGTGTGTGTGTGTGTGTGTGTGTGTGTGTGTGTGTGTGTGTGTGTGTGTGAGTGAGTGAGTGAGTGAGTGAGTGTTTGAGTGAGTGAGTGTTTGAGTGAGTGAGTGTTTGAGTGAGTGAGTGAGTGAGTGAGTGAGTGAGTGAGTGGGTGGGTGGGTGGTGTGAGTAGGTGGGTGGGTGGGTGGTGTGAGTATGTGGGTGGGTGAGTGGGTAGGTTAGTGGGTGGGTGAGTGAGTGAATGAGTGAGTGAGTGAGTAAATGGGTGAGTGAGTAAGTAAGTGAGTGAGTGAGTGAGTGAGTGAGTGAGTGGGTGAGTGAGTGAGTGAGTGAGTGAGTGAGTGAGTGGGTGGGTGGGTGGGTGAGTGAGTGAGTGAGTGAGTGAGTGAGTGAGTGAGCGTGTGTGTGAGTGAGTGAGTGGGTGGGTGGGTGAGTGAGTGAGTGAGTGAGTGAGTGAGTGAGTGAGTGAGTGAGTGAGTGAGTGAGTGGGAGTGTCGGTAGGTGGGTGGGTGGGGGGGTGGGTGGGTGAGTGAGTGAGTGAGTGAGTGAGTGAGTGAGTGAGTGAGTGAGTGAGTGAGTGAGTGAGTGAGTGGGTGGGTGGGTGGGTGGGTGGGTGGGTGGGTGGGTGGGTGAGTGAGTGAGTGAGTGAGTGGATGGGAGTGTCGGTAGGTGGGTGGGTGGGCGGGTGGGTGGGTGAGTGAGTGAGTGAGTGAGTGAGTGAGTGAGTGAGTGAGTGAGTGAGTGAGTGAGTGAGTGAGTGAGTGCGTGAGTGAGTATGTTTTTTTTTTTCTTGCATGGGTGCATCCATGACCATGTGTTTATATAATTACACCTAACCTGTAAAAATATAGAGATAAGATCTAAAGGAATATAGCACAAAAACAAAAAGAGAAGGAACATACAGAGATATAAAGAGAAAGGAAAAGCCTTTCAATAAAGACGAACATAAAAAAATAGAAGCGAAGAAAAAGCTGGAGAAAGCAAGAAAACTCAAAGCCACGGACAGCCGCAGACCCCGACGCGGGCGGGCGAGCGGGCAGGCGGGAGGGCGTACCCCGAGCCAGAGACGCAGCGTGCTGATGAGGCCTGCCACCACAGACAAATACCCATCGATAAAAGTGAGGCTACTAGCCCGTCCCTTAAAACATGGCCCTAATGCCTACCTTGACAGCAACACGGGATCCGCACAGCCTTTCTTGCGCCAGAGACACGTGCACGGCAGGAGGAGCGAAGCGAGAGAACCAACCAGGACGCAGAGAGAAAGCAACCCCCCCCCCAAACAAAGGAAAACACAAACAAACAAAAAGAAATGTAATGAATCAATAACAAAATACATTCCAAAAACCATCACTCTTAAACAACCGTGTCAAGAATAACAAAAATATAGGCAGGGGAACAACAATGATAACAAAAGGAAACCGCGAATGCCCAACAAATGGAGGCGGGCAAGACAATGAGAATTAGAATAATGAAGGTTGATCATACCAATGATGGCGATGACGATGATGTTAGCGATGAGGCATCCCGATCCGATCCAAGAGATCCTCACGTACCATTCCACACCTGAAAATCCACTGGTCGAACCTCAACTTTCTAATATTAAAACATATCTTACAGCGTCTCGTCACTCCTACTTTGTTTTTGCTGTCCTCCCAATCTGAAGACGTTTTAGTTCAATAACAATTCTTACTCTTTTTCCAATTTCCAATTATTTTTCTAACAAATGCTCCAATAACAGCGTCATGTTCACTCTCCCCTTAGCCTTATTTCCTGCAACTCTCCCTCCAGTCTTCAAAAAATGCTTTCAAGCTTTTGGATCAATCTCTTTGCAGTCTAGCCTAGTGTTTATAATCTTTTCTAGCTATTCTTAACGCTATCCAATAATTTTTCTTTCTCTCTCCTTTTTATGTTTAACCATCATGCTTTCAATCAATAGCAATTTATTTCGCTATAAAAATGCATGACACTCCGGCAACTAGAGATGCAACCACGAACATACAACGTGTACCTAATAGCGCCTGATGACCACGTGTCAGTCATCCCTCATGTGCACGCCCTCGCGCACTCCGTCCGCTTATTACCTGATCGTCATCGCCTCCGCTCCGTCGGCACACGGCGTGAGCATACGTATGCTTGCTTTTGTCCTTCTGTTTTTTCGATCGAGTGCTAGTAGTATCATTTTTCTTTACTGCAAACATGCATCATCCATTATACTCTCTCCTGCACCAGTCGATGGCCGACGACGGGGCGCGCCACGACTGCACGCAAAAAGGACTCCCCCAAGATCTACATCAATTGGGGACCGGAGGGAGGGAAGAAGGATATGAAAGAGAGAGAGAGAGAGAGAGAGAGAGAGAGAGAGAGAGAGAGAGAGAGAGAGAGAGAGAGAGAGAGAGAGAGAGAGAGAGAGAGAGAGAGAGAGAGAAGGAATGAAGGAGGGAAGGAAGGAATGAAAGAGGGAGGGAGGGAAGGAATGAAAGAGGGAAGAAGGATATGAAAGAGAGAGAGAGAGAGAGAGAGAGAGAGAGAGAGAGAGAGAGAGAGAGAGAGAGAAAGAGAGAGAGAGAGAGAGAGAAGGAATGAAGGAGGGAAGGAAGGAATGAAAGAGGGAGGGAGGGAAGGAATGAAAGAGGGAAGAAGGATATTAAAGAGAGAGGGAGAGAGAGAGAGAAAGAGAGAGAGAGAGAGGGAGAGAGAGAGAGAGAACATCTACATTAATCTCCTGATCCTCCCATGGTGGCACTTTGGGGGATGTCTGAAGCGAAAGACAAAAGTCCTTCAGGCCATAATATTCTATATAATTTTCAGCTCCTTCATGTATCCTTATCAATAAAACGGCCTGATGTTATTAAGACCGCATACCATATCTTTCACTAATTTCTTTCTGCTGTTCCCTTTCATTAGCCTGACGGCTGCTATAACTATAATCTTGCTTACTATGTGTACAATACTTTGCAATCCTGTCTTGAAACCCGAGGATAATACACATAGCTTCGTTCTGTATGATGAAAGGAAGGAGGGAGGGAGGGAGGGAAGGAATGAAAGAGGGAGGGAGGGAGGGAGAGAAAAAATGAAGGAGGGAGGGAAGGAATGAATGAAGGAGGGAGGGAAGAAAGGAATGAAAGAGGGAGGGAGGGAGAGAAAGAATGAAGGAGGGAGGGAAGGAATGAAGGAAAGAAGAAGGGAGGGAGGGAGAGAAGGAATGAAGGTGGGAAGGAATGGGGGAGGGAGGGAGGGAGAGAAGGAATGAAGGTGGGAAGGAATGGGGGAGGGAGGGAGGGAGAGAAGGAATGAAGGAGGGAGGGAGGGAAGCAATGAAGGAAGGAGGGAGGGAGGGAGGGAAGCAAAGGAGAGAGGGATGGAGAGAAGGAATGAAGGAGTGAAGGAGGGAGGGAGGGAAGAAAGGCATGAAAGAGGGAGAGAGGGAAGGAATGAATGAATGAATGAATGAAGGAGGGAGGTAGGAAGGAAAGAAGGGAGGGAGATGGAGAGAGAGAATAAGAGAGAGATGGGGGAGGGGCATGGGTGCGGACCGGGTCTGATGAAAGAGGCGTGGTTCGGGCCAAGGGGTAGAACCGGACCAGGAGGCGGAGCCACGAAACTGATACGCGAGATGGGAGAGTAACGGCGACACCATGAATAAATGAATGAAAGAATGTGTACATAAATACTAAACTATAACAGACAAAAAAAGTGGAGCATGACAATATAAAACATAAACAAGGATAAAATAACAGCCAATGATCCCCATAGCAACACAAAAGCGTCTTAAATCAAATTGAACACACGCATATAATGAAGCGTGTCGAATCACCATACAAACAAGACACAAAAATCTAAACACTCGAACATTCGCCTTTTTGTAAGGCGAAGGTAACCAGGTCGCTCACCCCTTTACCTAAGATCATTTTCCTTTTTGTTATGCAAATTTCAGTGCTCGTTTTTGGTCGGCATCTGTCTGTCTGTCTGTTGTGTATCTCTACCTATATATGCATCATTTCCATTCCCGTGTTCTTTTTCTTTCTTTTTCGCTCTTACTATATTTCTCTGTTTGTGTGTCTGGTTCTGCCGCTCTTTGTTTCTCTCTCCTCTTATGTCTCTTTCCTTTCCTCTCTCCACTCCCGTCTCTCTCTCTCTCTCTCTCTCTCTCTCTCTCTCTCTCTCTCTCTCTCTCTCTCTCTCTCTCTCTCTCTCTCTCGTCTGCCCTGCTCCACTGGACCTCCCTAACCACTAGGCCAATTTAGTCTGCCATGCCACTCTCTTGATAAGTCCACATCGTCGTCTCTCTCTCTCTCTCTCTCTCTCTCTCTCTCTCTCTCTCTCTCTCTCTCTCTCTCTCTCTCTCTCTCTCTCTCTCTCTCTCTCTCTCTCTCTCATCCCT
>BOPN01004024.1:122500-127500 GCA_017312705.2 Penaeus japonicus | reverse complement strand
GAGGAGGATGTGAAATAGATGAATAAGACGGAAATATAAAGGAGGAGGAGAAGGAGGAGGAGGAGGAGGAGGAGGAGGAGGAGGAGGAGGGGAGGAAGAGTAGGAGGAGGAGGAAGAGTAGGAGTAGAAGGAAGATGAGACAGAAGGAAGGAGGAAGAGTAGGAGTAGGAGGAGGAGGGTGAGGAGGAGGAAGAGTAGGAGAAGAAGGAAGAGGGGGGGGGAGGAGGAGGAGGAGGAGGAGGAGGAGGAGGAGGAGGAGGAAGATTAGTAGAAAGAGGAAGAGTGGGAGGAGTAGGAAAAGGAGGAGGAGGAGGAGGAGGAGGAGGAGGAAGAGGAGGAGGAGGAACAGGAGGAGGAGGAGGAACAGAAGGAGGAGGAGGAGAAACAGGAGGAGGAGGATACAACTATTTTATTTCTTATTGCATTTCTATTTCATGTACTCTCAATGCCAAATCCAAAATCCGTATCTGTTAACTTGATACCTAATGAAGTCACTACAACTTGCTCATCTTCAATTATATGAACTCTGCACTCCAACTTTGAACGAAGCTTCTTTTGTCCCTAGAAACTGTTAATAGACAAACAGAACCAATAATAAAAGAAAAAGTAATAAAAATAATGATAACTTATTCGGTGAAATCTAAATCTTGTGAGTTTGCAGCTTCGATAACTGGGCGCTTCTAGCCAGATGCAAACGCACAATCTCGAGAGAAGCGAGACTGCAAATATCTATGAAGTAACGTGAACACACTATAGTTATTCTTTCCCCTTCTTTGATAAAAAAAAAAAAGTATCGCGAAAGACGATTACAGAAATTGGCCCCGAACACTAGATATGAATTCCGCCTTTTATGGCCATGAACATGATCCCAATGCTGTAATGGTGAGGCTGAGATCGTTTCGGAAAAGAGCAGATTCCTGCATTCGAGCATTCGACACAAAAAAGGTCACATCATTACTTTTTATTAGAATAACAAGATGTAACATGACAATAAATGTCAATAGTATAAAAAGACTGAAGTTTCGTCTTTCTGAGCCAAGAAAAAATGTAAATATGTTTTATAAACGTATAAGTAAAGTAAAATGCTTGTGCCTCAGGAGCCTGGGCCGAAAGCAGCAATTTTCTCAACATCCGGGAAGTTACAATTTGTAATTAGTATGATCTTGTCCGGCACGGTGGCGTGAACTCCGAAATTATGTGCAGGAGAGATGTACGGCACAATTCAAACAGGATTTCGGTCCTCTAGGGGGTGGCGCTCCCAGAAACATAACTCGTAAAGGGTAGGTTGTGAATTCTGTACACATACATATAAACGGAAACTAGAGAGGGCCCCTCTTATCCTCTTTCGCTTCCGTGTGATTTAATGCTAATGCTGATCTGGTCTTTCATTACTCTCTTTCATTATCTCTCCCTTTCCGTCTTTACACCTCTCTCTCTCTTTCTCTCTCTCTCTCTCTCTCTCTCTCTCTCTCTCTCTCTCTCTCTCCGGTTCCCTCATCCCCCAGTTTTCCTTCTTCCCCATTCCGCTCTTCTTCCCTTCCTTCGTAACTCCCGTTCCACCCAATGCGACGTGACGGTACAAATAGCCAGCCCCTCAGTCACGGTCGCATACTGCTGCTGCTGCTGCTTCAGGAACCTAGACCTTCATGCTCGCCGCCTGCAGGGCTTCGCCGGAGCGTTATGGCAACACTGCAGCACCTCAGCGAGACTGCATGGCCTCCTCGTCCTTTCATTTCTAGTAACACCACTGTCTTGAATACTGTCTTTTGTGTTTTGCTATAGCAGTGCATATGAAAATGTCCTTGTCTGAATTTGTTTTTGTGGTGATAGTGCTCTTCTGGTGGATTGGTTTACGGCACTGCTGTTCTTACCATCATTATGGACGTATTTGGCAACAACAAACGATTTCGTGTTTCTAATAAGATTCAACGCGTCTTACAGAAAATTGTAAGAAAACTGACTCGCCACCACATACTAAACACATATATTTTCCAACGTCAACAAATAGGCAAACGATTAGGACACCAAAACTAATCCTCAAGAATCACACGACACAGCATCGTACCCCATTACGGCCGTGATAAATGCATTCTAAGTGCAAACAGGATGAATAAGAAACCGCGTTCATCCATGCCGCCCTATTACGTATCCCGCGTCGAGCATTCAAATAATATTTTCCACACTACGCTGATTCAGGACATCTGGCAGCGCTTTTGGCCCAATTGTACGGGCACATAGCTGCTACGATTATTCGTTGTGCATTTCCGACAACGCAGTGACATGGCGTGCTGCTTGTGAATTGTGCTTCAAATGCTGCCTAGGTTGGCTATCGCTCTGCAACGACGACTGCTATAATTAATAATATAATTCATCGTGCCTTTACTCAAAACAAATCCCCAATACTCAGGGAATAACTTCCAAAGGCTCTTTTTATCACTAGAGCTTTTGGTAAAAGAAAAGAAAAAAACAGAAATGGGAATTTCGTAACAGTTTGTTCATAAAAGTTCACTCCCACTTTAAGCTTATGTTTCGTGATGTCGCGGTTACACAGAGTCCAAAGAGCGTGGAAGTTTCTGCCAAATATAGAGCCATCCGTCAGGCGTAGCTCTCGTAAAATTCACCTTGCACATTTTTGTTTTGTCGTGATGGCGCAAGAAGACTTACTGGACTGTTTTAAAGGAAATAATTTGTTAAAAAAAAACTTTTTTGTATGTTTTTTTGAGGGATACGGCATCAATGGAAACCATTTGCTCTATCATACATATATTTTTATATAGACTTTTCATTTCCAATATATTTGTTTATTATTTTTGTTATCAACATTATAATCGATTTTGACACAATGCTTATCTCCAACATCAATTAATATTCCCATTCCCTTCAGCCATTTAACCCTCTAAAGGGCGCCAAAATGCAAATTATCCACTTAAAAGCCTAATTAACAAGCAGAATATCTCCTCGTTATTGCTCATTGCGAAGGACACTATCTATCACTTAACACTCTTATTGTCGTGTTGATCACGTTATAATAATAAAAGTGAATGATTGCGTGCGAGTGTTGAAGAAATGTAAATTCATAACAGCAACTTCATTTTTTCATGAAGTTATTGTTAGATAACTGCATTAATGAGCGTCGTGTATTTGTCAGATATATTAATTTACGACACAACTCGCGTAGCCTTTACACACCGGAGTGTCCTCGGTCAAAGTAAAAGATATTAATATTTACGTACAGGGTGTGGAGGCGGGAGATGAGGAGGGAGAGGGAGAGGGAGAGTGAAGAGAGGGAAGGGGGGAAGGAGAAAGGGGGGGGGAGGGAGGGAGGGAGGGAGGGAGGGAGGAAGGGAGGGAGAGAGGGAGGTAAGGAGGGAGAGAGTGAGAGAAATAGATATAGATAGATAGATAGATAGATAGAGTGTGAGCCAGTAAGTGATTCAGTGAGTGAGTGAGTGTGTTTGTATGAATATGAATGTGTGAGTTACAGTGAGTATGTGCGCGTGTGGGTGCTTGAGCTCGCGCGTACACGATTACATATCCACAAACTTGTCTATGTCTGCATGCATATCATTGTACATATGCGTATCCATATCAGTGTGCATATCCCTGTCCGTGTGCGTGTGTGTGCGTACTCGGATGAGAGGAGCCAAGTGAATGATCAGAGATAATGGAAAAGGCGGCGCCTCCGGGCCCGACAAAAGGCCTCGCGATTTGCCTCGTCACTCGCGTCGACCCGCTTCGGGTCCGCCTTCGCGATGACCGCTGCCACCAAGACGAATTTTAACGCTAACAAGGCGAAGCTGAAGGGGGGGCGCTGTGTCGGTGAACATGATGAGAACAAGTAATTGCAGATAAAGAAGAACGGGCACAAACAACAGAAACACAATGTATAAGAAGAAAAAATAGAGAAGAGGGTAAGGCAAAGGAGGAAAATAAATATAGGAAAGAAAGTAGTGCGGTGTGCACCCCCCCCCCCCATTCCCACCCTCTCCAAGTTCGGTTTGAGATCAGTGCGTCCCCTCGTCCGAAGGCGTGCGTCAGGTGCTCAAACGGCGTCGTTAATTGTTCATGATGGCTGGACACGGCTGCCGCACCACCTACTTACCAGAACACATTGTGGGCGGGGCGTCGCGAGGGCGGCCGAAAACATAAGGTCGTGTCAGGGGGTGGGGTCTTGCATGCTTTGCTCGAGTGTCTGTCTTCTCCTTCTCCCTCCCTCGCTCTCTTCCAAACCTTCTGACTCCCGTGGCATCAGATAGACATCCGAGCAGAGTCCCGCTAGACAATCCCTTCCCCACTCAATCACCCAAGCGGCCGACCACCGCATACTGCCGGCCCTTTTAGCATCCGCTTCTCGCCCGCAGGCTTCACAGAGCCTTGTCGGCCGTCGGATGAAGATGCTCGTCCGCCTCCTCCCTTCCGCTTTGCTGGCCAGTGGAATGACAGCGCGACAAAGCACTGCCCAGGGAGGCTGTGTGCAGACTCTCTAAACTTATTAGTGTTCACTAAGGAAATGATTGGCCCATTAACGGACGGGAGCAGAGAGTATCATTTTTATCAAATTAAATGGATGGTAGGAATAAATGATGGGAGAGAGAGATAATAAAACAGATGGGAGAGTGCGGGAAGAAGAGGAGCGAAAGAGATAGAGAGAAAAAGCAAGAGAAAGAGAGAATTGTAGTTTCCCCTTATCCACTCCCCTGGAGAATATCCATAATCACACACGCACATACACACACACACACACACACACACACACACACACACACACACACACACTCACACACACACACACACACTCACACACACACACACACCAAATTCGCGGATTCTTGCGGGGCCGCGTCCTCTCCGCCGGGATTACGCGACCTTCCACTTATTAGATTTGCATAATGGTGACGGCAGAGACGGTACATGCGGGACGGGGATAGCAGCATAGGGGAGGGAAGAGAGAGAACAGGCAAGGGAGAGACGAAGAAAATGAAGTAGAGGAGAAGATCTCT
>BOPN01004024.1:110000-112500 GCA_017312705.2 Penaeus japonicus | reverse complement strand
ACCTAACACAAAAGATACTCTTTTGATGCAAGAGTACGCAAATAAGAACATTGTATAACATCTATTTAAATACAATATCGTATACAGATGCATATATAGAGAGAGACACACAGACATAAATATGGATACTGAAGTAGAGAGAGAGAGAGAGAGAGAGAGAGAGAGAGAGAGAGAGAGAGAGAGAGAGAGAGAGAGAGAGAGAGAGAGAGAGAGAGAGAGAGAGAGAGAGAGAGGAGGGGGGGGGGGGGGCAGAGAAAGTCAAATGGAGCAAAAGAGAAAGAGAAAAACGGAGACAGAACATGCAAATTCCATACACATTTAAAAGAGAGAGGAAAAGAGATGACACAACGGCTTCCCAATTCCTTCAGCAGCATCAGTATCTGATATACAAGCAACTTCCCTTATAAAACACAAACAAATTCATATAGGCTCTATGATGCATTACATCATCATTATACCGTCATCCAGTCATCTCTCACACTTGTGAAACTTGCTCCTGCATCTGACCTATCGAACCACCCGCTTCGATATGAGTCTCGGCCTTTTTTCCTTCTCACTTTCTTTCTCTGTTTTTCCTGCAGCTCCTCTCTTATATTCATATGTTTCCCTTTCTTCCTCCTCTTCTTTGTATATCTATCAGTATACCATGGTCATCACCAGTCTTCCTCGTTTCCTCCTCCTCTCTTTCGCCTCCCACTTCAATTACCTACCACCGCTCCCCCCCAGGTCATCCCGTCCAGCATCTTATTCATTCAGTCTGGTCGGTGGGTGCCTCCTTCAGTTCCAAAACCGCCATCAGTTTCAGCGTCGCCCTCCTTTTATGTCATTCGCAATTACGTCGTTCGTAACACAGGCCGCTCAGCGGGTGTCTTCCTTCCCCTCCTTCTTTATGTAGCCCTCGCCCTCGGATCACTTCGGGATCTGCCACTCGTGCGAAACAACGCTCCTACATCGCTGCTCAAGGTAGCCGAGTCGCCGTGTCCGTCCCTCTAAGACTTACTGACATTGATGTCCCCTCCCCTCTGTCTGTCGTGCGCCCGCCCTCTTCTCTCCCCTGCCTTTCTCCCTATTCTGATGTCGTTCCTTTTAACGACGAACTCACAAACTCGCACCGACGCCCTTTCAACACAGGGCTGTCGCGCCCATGCCCCGTCCTCATCAATTCACCTCTCTGCACCCTCACACCTCTTGAAAACCCCACCCTAGGCTCTCTATTCCCATCTTCTTTGAGGCTTCTTCTTCCTTCCTCTCCATCTTCCTCTCCTCCACCTCCCCTAGACTCTTCCCTCCCTCCCAATGCTCCCCCTTCCCTCCCCTCCGTATCCCTCCCCACCCCATGATCAGTGGATGTTTTGACACCCACGTCACACCAGATAATCCGCCCCATTACTTTGCATTTTCACCCCGACAGCGATGCAACGCGGGTGCAAATCCCGATCTCAACAACAGCAACATCATCTCAGGTGTTTCTGTAGATTCTGCTTGTCTGGGGTTAGCCGTGCACCCCGCCCCTCTGATTGAACCCTTTCTAAAAACCCTCCCGAAGCTCTTTGAATAAAATCTCTCATGCTCGTTCTCTCCTAAGGCTTTGCACAAATAGGTTTATAATGATTTTTATCATTTTATTTCTTACTCCATTATTTACACGATTCCCTCATTTGGCGCCGCTTCTAAAACTGACACTAAAATCTGCATTCTGTATTTTCTTAACACATTATCTCTTTATGTATTTCTACATATTTTTTGCGGTTTGCGTCGCGACTGCTTCTTGTGTTCCCGCTGGTGTCAAGCCGCCGCACTACTATTAACATAATATTATTCAACATTATTACTCTCTCTTATTCCCTTTTTCCGCCATCATTGTATGACCAAATTGACGCTGCCGAAATAGTCGAGAATTTCAGTCGTCGGTCCATGGGACGCTGACTCACCGATCAAAACGCGGACGAACTTCACTTGCACCGCCGTTTCCTGGTTTATCATTATTATTATTAATGCCATCATCACTACTATTACTATTATCAAGATATCAGAATTATCAACAATACTGGTATCATTATTAGTATCATCATTACTTTCATTATCATTTTTATCTCTATAACCATTTTTATAATCATCATTACCATTATCATAATAATAATAATGCAGATATCGCTTCCTTCTTTCCCTCATTTTACACGCCATGTAGCCCGCTATAGTATACAATGCCTCCCTTGTTCAAACTGCTGTAAAGGGATAAATGGGCATTTTCCACCCTAATACCGAGTGACATAGTGGGCGTGTGCGGTAGGAAGAGAGAGGGAGTCTGAGGGAGAAAGGTAGAGAGGTAAGTAGAGAGAGAGAGAGAGAGAGAGAGAGAGAGAGAGAGAGAGAGAGAGAGAGAGAGAGAGAGAGAGAGAGAGAGAGAGTGTGAGAGAGAGAGAGAGAGAGAGAGAGAGAGAGAGAGAGAGAATGAGAGAAAGAGAGAGAGAGAGAAAGAGAGAAAGAGAGAGAGAGAGAG
>BOPN01004024.1:102500-105000 GCA_017312705.2 Penaeus japonicus | reverse complement strand
AGAT
This sequence comes from Penaeus japonicus, assembly GCA_017312705.2. Lineage (NCBI taxonomy): Eukaryota > Metazoa > Arthropoda > Malacostraca > Decapoda > Penaeidae > Penaeus > Penaeus japonicus. The sequence continues at coordinate 104,996 of BOPN01004024.1, read as the reverse complement.
AAACAACTCGTTGGCCGGCCAGTGCCCGGTGCCGCCGAGGAACTAAGTCATCGAGCGGAAAATCTTAAAAGACAAAATAAAAGAAAATATGGAAAGTGATGTTTGACTAAAAATATTTAAGATAATAACTAGCAGCAATTGATATAGCTATAACAAAATTATCTGAATATATACCACTATTAGCAATAAGACTGTACTAGTGAAAATAGTGAAAAATAATAGTTTCATCATCCTCACCAGACAATTATATCAATGATAATGATGATGATGATGTAACAGTATTTATATACACGACACTGCTACTCCTAGTAACTATAATGATAATAACGACTATAGTTACACTAATAATAGCAAGGGGTTTAACAATGAAGAAGAGATAACTAATGCCCGCAAAATATCATAAACATTACTGACAGGCAAAAACCCACCTAACAAAAACTAACCTCCGGCAGAAACGTTTATGAGAAAATAAAAGACTTTCGAAAGATTAACGAAACATACATCTCGTCACAGCATTCGATTTACACTGGTTTGTGTCTCGGCGGATCGAGTCTCGCTTGTACGGATTCCGAGTCAATGTCACGCCGGCCGGCCTTTGGACTCGCGGACTGACCTCTCGCTTGAAATAGCCCCGCCCCGTCCCTCCCCTCCCTAGTCGTGACCTCTGTTCATGGCCACGATTCATGTATTTGTGTATATGATGGGAATTTGTGTGTGTGTGTGTGTGTGTGTGTGTGTGTGTGTGTGTGTGTGTGTGTGTGTGTGTGTGTGTGTGTGTGTGTGTGTGTGTGTGTGTGTGTGCGTGTGCGTGTGCGTGTGCGTGTGCGTGTGCGTGTGCGTGTGCGTGTGTGTGTGTGCGTGTGTGTATAAAAAAGATAAAAAAACAAAATGTCAAATGCTCTATCAACTCATACAAATACAATACAAAATACAAAAAATCACATGAATATAAGCAATGTGCCTCGAAATATTTCCAAAATCAAACATCAGACTCCATCCTCCCTGAATTATTCAGAGATACACCGAGAGACTCGGAGCTTAATTTCGCGAATAAGTTGGAGATTATCCTTTCAATAACAATGGCAGCAAATAAGATAACCATGGCTAATATCGGCAGGGTAACAAGTTGAAGAAAACTGCGGGTAGAAAAGGGAGGAAAGAAGGAAAGGGAGAAAAAGGGAAGGAGAGAGAGATGGGAAGAGAGGTAGGGGGAAAGGGAGTGGGAGAAAAAAAATAGGAAAGAGAGAGAGAAGAAGGAGAAAGAGAAAGAGAGAGAAAGAGAAAGAGAGAGAAAGAGAGAGAGGAGAATAGAGGAGAGGAAATACGAATGAGTTAGGAGAGGAGAGGAGAGGAGAGGAGGGAGAGAGGGAGGGAGGGAGGGAGGAAGGGTGAGTGAGTGAGTGAGTGAGTGAGTGAGTGAGTGAGTGAGTGAGTTAGTGAGTGAGTTAGAGAGAGGGAGAGAGAGAAAGAGAGACAGAGGGGAGAGGAGAGAAGAGAAGAGAAGAGAAGAGAAGAGAAGAGAAGAGAAGAGAAGAGAGGAGAGAAGAGAAAAGAGAGGCAAATGGTAACCCCCATACCATCGCCTATAGATGTGACTTACCCGTATAAAAGGGCTCACACTGTGGGTATGGGATTAACCCTTGAGACAGACGTAAATGCCCGGCCGCCGTGAAGGACATGGCAAAGGGCATGTCACGGGCGCTTCGCTATTCGCACAACCGTGATAACGCCTCGTGATAACTCGTGATAACTCGCTTTCTGTTGCCCTCTCCCTCCCGTCGAGTAAATGGGAGCTTCTCGAAACCAATCTGAAGCGCGATGAGAGAAGGACGAAACTCCTCGGCGCTCGCAATGGCGTCATTCCTTCCGTCCTCCCCCTTCCTCTCTCGTCTATCCTTCCCTATACCCTTTCCCTTCCTCCCTCCCTTTCCCCCCCTCCTCCCCTTCCTCTTTGTAGTCCTTTCCCCCTTACCACCCCTACTCACTTTTTCCCTCCATGACTTTGCCCCCTCCCTCTCTCCCTCCTTCCCTCTTTTCCTCCCACCCACCGTCTCCCTCCTTCCCTCCCTCCCCTCTGTACCCCCCTTCCCCTTTCCTTTCCCTCCCCACCCTTACCCATTCTCTCCCTCCGCGACATCCATGTCTTCTACCCCCTCCTTCCCTCCCACTCTCCCTCCCCCCTTTCCTGCCACCCACCCCTCCCTCCATCCCTCTCTCTCCTCTGCACCCCCTTCCCCTTTCCTCTCCCCTCCCCACCGCTACCCCTTCTCTCCCTCCGCGATTAACCATGCCTCCCGCCCTCCCCCTCCCCTTCACCTGTCCCCCCCTTTTAATTGCGACCCCCGCGCCGCAACAAGCAATCCGGCCCCTCGTTAGGCGACGATAAATCACAACCGTGTAGCCGCATCCCGCCCCCGTCGACCGCGCGTGAGGGGCGCCGGGTAACGTGGTCGTTTGTGGCCTGCCCGCCTGCCTGCCTGCCCGCCCACGCCCCAC
>BOPN01004024.1:80000-82500 GCA_017312705.2 Penaeus japonicus | reverse complement strand
TGCACTCTTGACACGAGCACAATAACCCCCATTCCCCCCTCCCCCCAGCTACTCCAACCCCACCCGTCAGCGTGACTAAGCCAACCTCTTCCTAGAATCCTCGCCTGCACCAGGATGCGTCGCCCAGATGTGTCGGCAGCATCAGAAATTGATCGAGAACCTACTTCGTCAGTCACCCCCTATCATCCCTCCTTCCATCTTCCCTACATCCTTATTCTCCATCACCTTCGGGTCACCATAGCAACCGTTTCCCCCATTTAAATGCCTCGCAATCCCAACTATTGTCTTCCTTTCTATACTCCTTCTTCTTCTTGCCCCCCATCTTCCCCCTCATCCGGTCCACTCCACCCCACTCCACCCGCACCCTCCCCCGCCCCACACTCCCAAACTCGCCCTACCTAGACAGCCACTCCTCCGCTTTTCGATCCAACCACACAGACACATGCACCAACACCCACACGTGCGCAACCCTCCCTCAAAAACCCGCCATTTTCCCTCTCCTCTACTCTCACTCGCCTTCCACTCTCCATCCATCCTGATCCCATTTTTCATCATTTCATCGAATCTACATATCGCCCCCCCCCCCCCCCCCCCCCTGAACCCGACCGTGCGACGTGGTTCAAAACTGGGTTCATCTGACATACGGTGGCGAATCTCACAAGGCGAGACGGGAAAAGATATGAAGAGGTGTGTGATTAGTGCGTGGGTGATGGGAGAGTGAGGAGAGCCACCGAAAAAAAGAGGAAAGAGAAGGGACGCTGAGAAATGAGAGTGAAAATATATTATTCAATAATTATGTTTAGAATTTGAAGAAATTTGGTGACAGTTTTCGAGAAATATAATGTTTACTTCTCTTTTGTTCCCAAAAATACCCAATAAGTGTAAAACAAAAAATATATGATGGAGGAAAAAAATGAGTATGAATTATGTATAGCACTTTATTTGCAGAACTTTACATGTCAAAGCAATGATGGTATCTTAGTTGTCAACATCCGTGGAGTTATCATGTGTCCAGCTAGTATCAATGATAGTGTGAGATGACCAAAGTCCGGTGACCGGTGATGTGACCGGTGACTCATCTCGGCGGGATGAGGAAGGAGTCGTCATCGCTACGCACAAAGCTACGCCTCCTTGACCCCTCCTTCTTTGAATGGCCGTTGCATATACTTATAAACTGTTTACTTATATTCGTGATGTATTTAAATACCCAAATAATACAGCATACAGCATTAATACATATTTCTCGTTAACTTTCTTCTTCATAAGCCATGTCATCTTATGCCTCCTTTTTTTTCTTCTCTTTAACTCTTACTTATCTCGCCTTCTTGCCACCTGTGCTATGTGTCCCTCCGTGTTACCTGTCCGGCTCTCGCTCGCATATGCCGACGTCGCTTACAAAACATGTGTTCAACATGTCACGTCGAGCAGTGACACTGAACAGGAATCCGGATTGGCATCCGGGTCATGCACATGCACTTGGGGGATGGATCATCGTGCACCAAAAAGGATCAAGAAATGACAAAAAGAACTGAAAAAGAAGAAATAAAGATTAAAAAAAGGTCGTTGCACCTTTTTCCCGATTCTCCAAAAGCCTTTTTTTCAATCTTAAATGCCATTCCCTTATTGGCGCTATCAGTTTCATCGGCCAAATGACAGGCTCCGAGTCATCTTCTGTTCGCTTTTTTTCCACTGCACCTTCTTTATTAACCTTCGCAAAAGACACTTAATGTCCAGAGCGTCTAATTTAACGTTACAAGTGAAGTGATATCGTTTAACATTACAAATGACTGCATTATACACGAGTCACTATTATTAATCACTTGGGCCTCGAGGTACAGTAAACAGGGCTGTAAAAACTGCCCCCGAGAAGCACAGGGAGAAGAAAGAAAAAAATAAGAAAAAGGAATGAAAGAAAGGAGATGTGATGGGGAAGATGAGGATGATGAAGAATAATAAAAGAAGGGAGAAAGGAAGTAGAAAAAAATAGAAAAGGAAAAGAGGGAGACTATCTCCAAGAAACAACCACAAAACAGAAGACAATGGCCGACAAAAACGGCATCCGCCCGGCATCCGCCCGGCATCCTCCCGGCATCCGCACCTAAGCGATCAGGCGCGACATCGCCTCGGCTAATAACTTAATCCGCCGCAACGCCGAGCCCGCACAACGCCCTCCTTAATTGCCCCGTTCACCCGCGACGGCGACCGCGGACAAACGCGACAAACCCGATGGGACGCGAGGGTGCTCATTAAACGGATAAATAAACGTTACTCATTAAAAAGCATAAAACGAACGTCACCGCCTCTTCCTTTTATCCGCCCCCCTCCCCCAGCCCTACCTTTCGGGGGAGGGGGAAGGCGAACGAGGGAAGAATCAATTTGAATCTTTTGAGCGACCTAATAACAATGACTGTTAAATATTAACAAGGCTCATTGTGGTGTTCGTATGCGTCGGCAGCCATGAGCCTCTCCCTGCATTAAAATTTAATGGATGAGAGGTCAC
>BOPN01004024.1:35000-37500 GCA_017312705.2 Penaeus japonicus | reverse complement strand
GCCTAAGCGCGCGTTTCTTCTCTTCCTCCTGTCCCTCGGGTAAATCATGCAACCGTCCCATGCACACTGAACCTCCTCGATATGGTGCCTCGCCAAACGTGATTATCCGGCCTGTCGCTTCGCCATTTTTTAACGACACTGCTGCTGCTGCTGGAACATATTTATGCTCCAATGGCCCGGCCGTCCGTTCGGTCGCCTTAGCCCTCCCACCGCCTCCCCCTCCCTCCCCTCCTTCCCCTCCCGTGGGTGCGGGACCCACTCGTACTGCGACGACCCACGGCCATATTAAGCATATATATCCAGGTCGTTCGAAGGTAGCCATAGTGACGCGGCCATAAAGGAGGCATGTACCAGGACTTACGGGGGTTGCGTGGCGGTTCAGAATTAGTAAGGCTTTAAGGATGAAACGTGAAACCGTTTCGCCTGGAACTGGCTCGCTCGATTGGTCCCTCGGGAGCGGGAGCCGATGCCGGGCGGAGGGGCCTGCATTCCCTATTTGGGGGACGGAAAAGAGAGGGAAGATAAGAGGGAGGGAGGGTAAAGAAGGGAAGGGGATGGAGAAGGAAGAAAGAAAGACAGAGTGAAGGAGAAAGGGAGAAGGAAAGAAAAAAAGACAGCAGGATAAAGGAAATGGAAGAAAATAAGGAAAATAGAGCAAGAGCGAAAACGCGAGACGGGGAGTGAGCAAGCGGGAGGCAGTGTTCATGGAGAACCCGAAGGCGCGCAAGATCCTGGGCGACTCCCGCACCCAACCTGTTGCGCCCAACACACCCAACTCGCCTCCGCCGCAGCTTCTTCATTAGACAATGGACGAACTTCAACATCAATAAAATTCGGAGATTTATATTTTTTCTTTGCATCTGCTAGCCTAACTGGTAAGCATAATTGGTATTTACTGCCTTTTATGAGTTTCCGAATTGCGCCTTACATCTCGGTAGCCTTCTGTGTGCATGATTTACCTTGACAGTGAGTGTGTCGGAGAGGGTAGGGGTACATGCGTGCATGTGCGCTTGTGCGTGTCGTATATGCGTGCAACCCAGTACGTGCATCCACTCGTTTGCGTAAATGCGTGCATCAAACATGTGAACATTTATGTACACAATGAGAATGAAACACTAACAGACAGTATGCTTTAGTATTTCCTTCTTCTCTGCAGCTGCTAATTGTTTACTAGTTTATTCATATATATTCAAGATGTTGGTACTTGCTGTATACACGAACTTTGCATATCTTTCCTTTGACTCAATTATAAACTTATCAATATCGCAAAAAGTCCTACCGTCTTACTGTCGTTGCGGTTATAGAGAAACTGTATGTCTAAAGACATTATGTCAGTATGCTTACAAGTACTTTTTTATGTAATTACATCTGTTTAAAATGTGAAGAGACTGATGTAAATTTATGCAGAGCACGTAACAATATGGAAGATAGTACAAACATCGAAACCTTTACCATAAATATTCAAAGAGCAAGAATTGTTGGAGTAGCAGCAGCGCGGCGCACGGCCCTGCCACAACACGAAACAAACGACATTTCCGTCCCGCAGCATCCCGACTGCGATTAAGACAGGAGACTCCGTTCACCATAACCTTCACTTGGCGCACTAAAAGCATCAAGGGCGTGGTCGTAAATGCTGTCCCCGGAGACGCCAATACTGTTCCCCAATGAAGAATGGCTCTTTTACGGGCCCGCGGTCTCCGAGGATCAGGTCGCCCCCACCGCCCCCCTTGCCTCGTGCTCATTATCGCCTCGCGTCTCTCCCGCTCCCTCTCCGCACAATCCTGATCCTTATCCTGCAAACTTAAAATTACCCATATTCTATCCAGCAATACTTTTGTTTGTTTATGTATGGCCTTTTTTTCTCCATCCATAGGCCTAAAATGCGATATTATATCCTTGCGAACTCGATCCTCTCCTCCGTCGAATCCTCTTTAGAGTCCCAAATCTTAATCCTTAATTGACAAGCTAGAAAATATTCTTATTTTTGCGGTTGAAGTACCAATCCATATTCTCCCTCAATCCTCTTCTCAAACAAACCTTCAGCCTTGCTTAACCAGCTTCATTATACCCGCATTATTGTTTTACTTTGCACAGTCCGCATCGATCTCAATTCGTTTCCATTGCTCACCCATCTTCAACAATCTGAAAAGACCCGAATAGCTACAAAATATCCGTTTCCTATTTCATTATAGGTGTGTCTTTCCTCCTACAGCTCTGTATACTCCCATTTCAATCCAATCTTGATGAAAGCCTCTTCAAAATACCATTTATATCCTTAATCAAAATAATATTCAGGCGCTCCTAGATCTACTTTTCATCATATATCTGCACAGTCTCTTTTTTACCCCAAACCCATCCACACCCACGAACTTCACCCCCAAAGCCAAACCCCTCCTTATCAGTTCAAACCTTCACATTATGACCCTATCATCCCCCCTGAATACCCCTCTACCCCCCCTCCTTTCACCCCGCCCTCCCCAGAGAGAGATTCAAAGGCCAA
>BOPN01004024.1:7500-12500 GCA_017312705.2 Penaeus japonicus | reverse complement strand
TCTCTACTTTTATTGCCAATCTGTCCACATCATCTTTAAACAAAGAAGAGGACGAAGAAGAAAAAATAGAGTCGGAAATGGCCCATATAAAAAGAGGATAAACACAGCTTGCACACTGCGCCCCATAAACATTCACGTCTTCGTTGAAGAACGGACCCTCCCGAGTCACCGCCATCTTGGCATTATGAGTCTGTCTCTCTTGCCTTTGTCTGTATGCCTCTCTCCTTTCGCCCTCCTCTCCTCTCTTCTCTTCTCTCTCTCTCTCTCTCTCTCTCTCTCTCTCTCTCTCTCTCTCTCTCTCTCTCTCTTTCTCTATCATTCTCTCACCCTCTATCTTTCCTTGGGAAGAATTCGACCACCCAAAACCTATTCATTATTAGCTATGCATCTCATCTCCGAGCGCCAGATTCGGATTCCTCTCGTGGCGTTGCCTCGCGTCGATCCCCGCGGGACGAAACCGAGGTGCTGGATAAACAAAAGAGCAGAAACCTTTACTGATTAATGCGAACTGCTTTCGACGTCAACAGGGAGAGGGAGAGGGAGAGCAAGCGAAAGAAAGAAAGAAAGAAAGAAAGAGAGGGAAGAGAGAGGGGGGGGAGAGAGAGGGAGAGAGAGGGAGAGAGAGGGAGAGAGAGGGAGAGAGAGGGAGGGAGGGAGGGAGGGAGGGAGGGAGGGAGAGAGAGAGAGAGAGAGAGAGAGAGAGAGAGAGAGAGAGAGAGAGAGAGAGAGAGAGAGAGGAGAGAGAGAGAGAGAGACAGAGAGAGAGAGAGAGAGGGGTGGGGGTGGGGGGAAGAGGTAGAAAGAGAGAGAGAGAGAAAGAGAGAGAAAGAGGAGAGAGAGAGAGAGAGAGAGAGAGAGAGAGAGAGAGAGAGAGAGAGAGAGAGAGAAAGAACGGGAGTTAGTGTGTGTGTGTTTGTTTGAGTGTATGTGTGTGTTAGAGCGAACAGAAAGAAGGAGAGAAAGAAGAAAGAGAGAGACCGGGTGTGAGTGTGTGTGTTTGTTTGTTTGAGTGTATGTGTGTGAGCGAACGAGAGAAAAGGAAAAAAAAAAAAGAGAGAAAGAAAAGAGTAAACGAGAAAAGAGAAGAAATAGAGAGGGAAGAAAGAAAAGGAAAGGAGAAAGAGAAAGAGAAAGATAGAAAGGGAGACCGAGAGCAAGAGAGAGAGAAAAAAAAAGAGAGAAAGGGAGAGCGAGAGAGAGAGCCCCGAGTGGACACGGCGCCACTGTGACCAGATCCTTATAGCGCGTCATCGCAGGCCTGCATCTGCCCTGTCCTAGTACGCAGATAGGAGGTTATTTACCTCTTCAGCCAGCGCTTTGCTCGAGGGAAAGTTCTCTCCCTCTCGCTCTCTCCCTCTCGCTCTCTCTCTCTCTCTCTCTCTCTCTCTCTCTCTCTCTCTCTCTCTCTCTCCCTCCCTCTCCCTCTCTCTCTCTCTCTCCCTCTCTTTCTTTCTCTCTCTCTCTCTCTCTCTCTCTCTCTCTCTCTCTCTCTCTCTCTCTCTCTCTCTCTCTCTCTCTCTCTCTCTCTCTCTCTCTCTCTCTCTCTCTCCTCTCTCTCTCTCTCTCTCCTCTCTCTCTCTCTCTCTCTCTCTCTCTCTCTCTCTCTCTCTCTCTCTCTCTCTCTCTCTCTCTCTCCCTCTCTCTCTCCCTCCCTCTCTCCCTCTCTCCCTCTCTCCCTCTCTCTCCTCCCTTCTCCTTCTCCTTCTCCTTCTCCTTTCTCCTTCTCCCTTCTTCCTTCTCCCTCTTCCTCTTTTCCCTCTCCCTTTCCCCCTCTCTCCCTCTCTCTCTCTCTCTCTCTCTCTCTCTCTCTCTCTCTCTCTCTCTCTCTCTCTCTCTCTCTCCCTCTCCCTCTCTCTCTCTCTCTCTCTCTCTCTCTCTCTCTCTCTCTCTCTCTCTCTCCCTCTCTCTCTCTCTCTCTCTTCCCTCTCTCTCTCTCTCTCTCTCTCTCTCTCTCTCTCTCTCTCTCTCTCTCTCTCTCTCTCTCTCTCTCTCTCTCTCTCTCTCTCTCTCTCTCTCCCTCTCTCTCTCCTCTCTCTCTCTCTCTCTCTCTCTCTCCCTCTCTCCCTCCCTCTCCCTCTCCCGTCTCCCTCTCCCTCTCTTCCGTATATATATATTCTTCTTACGTGGGTGTGATGAAATCATGAGCCTTTTCTTCTCCAAGTGCAAGTAACTGTGAAATGTTCTTGTTGGGTGACAAAGGAAAGTGGACTTGGGAAAACCAACAAAATTGCACCTTCTGAGGATTAGGAAAACTAATCCAATTCCATGAAATGAGAATAAACAGAAACGTACAAAAGACACGGTCTAACAAACAGAGATAGGTGGTGGACGGAGGCTGTTACATGTTGATGTTCAATTAATATAACGAATCAAAGAGTATAAAACGCGATAAAATCTGGAAAATAACATGGAAATCATATTGAGATTTAATTAAAAACTTAACCGCCTTTACAATTGGACGTTACCCTGGCTACGTTTATGCTTTGGCTATGCGACTTGCGGGAATTTTGAATCTTAATCCCGGTAACCGGACATAATAAAAAGATCCCTGTCGTTAAAACCAGCCGGTGTGATGGAAAAAGACACAAGGTTGAATGAGTAAAGAAAATACAAAAAGACAGAATAGGCCATCGTTTAGAGACGATTTACTTTTGACAATAAATGAGCATATAAATAAGTATATAAAAACTAATGAAGAAATATTAGAAAATGGTATGCATAATAGTATAGAATAAATCAATCACTACCATGACCAAGTACAAAGAGCAAAACATACATCGTAGTTCGAAGTTACATACTTCAATCAGAGTACCAAGCTTACCCACAGTCATCGTTACGAGTACGTTAAGGAGCAGATCTGCTGTTGTAACACTCATGAGACCAATATGAGTAACATCTATAACAATGACACAATGCAGAGCATAGAATCACATAAATTCTTTTGATTTGATCTCTATTACAGTGCATCGGAAAATCAAGGGATGGATAGCATAGCATGCACAAAAAAGAATTAACAAGGTAATACCGATCTTAAAATGAATATGACAACTCGTCATGTAAAACTAGTCAATTACATCATGTCTGTTCAACACATAAGCATTACATTAGAACACAAACACACACACACATAATTTTTATTATATACATATATTATATACATCTATATATATATATATATGGATATATAATATACATATATTACATATACAAATATATTATACATATATATTAAATAAATATTATATACATATATATGTTATTTATATCATATAAATATTTTATATAAGTTATGTATATCATATATATATATATATGTATATATTATATATACATATAAATATATCATATACATATCACATACATATATCTATGTATATATTATATATAAATATATATATATATATATATATATATATCATATATATATTATACATTATATATAATACATATATTATATATATATATCATTTATATTTATCAATATATATATTACAAACACATATATATATTATATTTCATATATCATATATATGTATACATTATATATATGTATATATTATATATCTATATATCACATATATGGATATATAATATATACATATATTATATACATATTATATATATGGACATATAATATATATATATATTATATACATATTATATATATGGACATATAATATATATATATATTATATATATATATATCATATATACAAATAGATTATACATATATATTGAATAAATATTATATATAAATATGTTATTTATATTACATAGATATTATATATACATTATGTATATTAAATATATATATGTATATATTGTTTATAAATATATACAAATATATATATATCATATACATATCATACATATATTATATACATGTCATATATATCACATAAAAAAATATCAAATAAAAATATACATTTATATACCATCTATATATATATATATTATTTATTATATATATAAATATATTATATAAACATATAATATATAATATATATATATATATATATATATATTGTATATATTGCATTCATATTATTCATATATCATATATATATACAGTATATACATTATATATATCATACAGTATATAAATATATATAATACATATATATTATTAATATTTCATATATCATATATTATATATCATTTATATATTATTTATATATTATATATACACTATATTATATCATATATATTTCTCTTATTTATCATATATGTAACATATATATCATAAATAAATAATATATATAAATCATATCTATATCGTATATTTATAAAATATATATAAATAGGTAATATATATAATTATATATATTACATACATATGTATAATATATATGACATATATATGATATATATGATATATATATGATATATGATATATACATTTGATATATGTGACATATACATGACATACATATATATCATATATCATATATATCATATATATATCATTTATATAATATATATATATATATATATATATGTTATGTATATCATATCATAAATGTATATATCATATTTATATCATATAAATCATATCATATATCTCATATAAATCATATCATATATATATCATATATATTATGATATATATGATATATAAATATCATAAATACATCATATATATATTGCATATATATCTATCATATATATAATATATATCTTATGTATCATCCATATATATCATACATATATAATATATATATCATATATATTATTCATATATATCACATATATATATATATATATATATATATATATATATATATATATATATATATAGTTTATATATATATATAAATATATTATATATCATATATATATATCATAAATGTGTCATATATATCATATATACATATAATACATATCATAAATATATCATATATATATCATATATATATCATATATATATCATTTATATATATAATATATATAATATATATACAAATATATATTTCACAAATATATATATATATATATATTAT
>BOPN01004023.1:102500-107500 GCA_017312705.2 Penaeus japonicus | reverse complement strand
AAGAAGTCAGAGTGTTGGAAACCCGCTCTTATGTCCTCCAAAATACGACATTTCTAAACCACACCCGACAGGTTGGGCTCAGGAAGAGGGAGGGGAGGGGAGGGAGGGGAGGGGAGGATGGGGAGAGGTGGGAAAAGGAAGGGAGGGAGGGGAAGGGGAGGGGGAGGATGGGGAGAAGGGATCGGGAGGATGGGGAAGGGAGGGGAGGATGGGGAGAGGGAGGGGATGGGAGGAGAGGATGGTGAGAGGTGGGGAGGGGAGGGGATTGGGAGGGAAGGATGGAGGTGAGAGGTGGGGAGGGGAGGGGAGGATGGGGAGATGGAGGGGATGGGAGGGAGGAGAGAGGTGATTGGGAGGGGGAGAGAGGAAGAATGGAGGGTGAGAGGGAGTGGGGAGGGAGGAGGCTGAAGGTGGGGAAGGGGATGGGAGGAGGAAGGGGGGAGAGGGAGGACAGGAGGGGAGAGAGGTGGGGAGGGGAGGGGAGGATGGGGAGATGGAGGGGATGGGAGGGAGGAGAGAGGTGATTGGGAGAGGAAGATGGAGGTGAGAGGTGGGGAGGGGATGTGAGGGAGGGATGGGGAGAGGTGGGGAGGGAGGGAAGGGAGAGATGGGGAGAGGTGGGGAGGGAGGGAGGGGATTAGGAGAGGAAGATGGAGGTGAGAGGTGGGGAGGGGAGGGGAGGGGAGGAGAGAGGGGATTGGGAGAGGAAGATGGAGGTGAGAGGTGGGGAGGGGAGGGGAGGGGAGGAAGGGATGGATGAGGATGGGGAGAAGGGATGGGGATGGGAGGGGTGGGGAGAGGAGGGGGTAGGGTAGGATAAGAGAGGGGACTGGGTGGGAAATGGAGAGAAGGAAAGAGGAGAAAGAGAGAATATTAAGGAAGGGAATAGGAGAGGGAAGGGGGAAAGGGAGGCATGGAGAAAGGAGAGAGGGAGAGGCGAGAAAAGACATAATAAGAGACGAAAGGGGAGAGAAAGAAACAGAGAAAGAAGATGCTCATTAGATATCTCTAAGATATATATATATATATATATATATATATATATATATATATATATATATATATATATATATATATATATATATATATATATATATATATATATATATATATATGTGTGTGTGTGTGTGTGTGTGTGTGTGTGTGTGTGTGTGTTTGTGTATGTGATTTATCCTATCCTTATCTACGTATCCTTACCTCTCCTTATATCATCACTTGTCTTTTATTTCTCTTTCGGTTGAATTGTCTCTTTCTCTCCTATTTCATTACCTTTATCTCTTATCCCTTATATATCTCTCTTCTATTTCCTTCTCTAATTCCTTTTCTATCTGTTTCCTTCTCTAATTCATTATAATTTCTTCTCATTTCTTATCATTTTCCGATAAACACATCCTCACGAATATGTGATTGTATTTACGTGCATATTGAACACTCACGAACATGCGTGAATAGACATTTTTATTATGGACAGATGTATATGCGTGTGTGTTTATGGGTCATGGGTGTGTTAAATGCTACTAATAATATCAATTTGCAATCGAAATTTCCCACTCTCTTTTCTTTTCCATATTTCAACTGCAATAGAAGGAAAACTAGAGAGATAAACAGAATGTAAAGTTAAAGACATCTCGTGTGAATATTTTTTGTTTATTCCGGAAAAAGTTGTGAACAAAAAAAAAAAAAAAAAAAGAAAGAGAGAGAGAGAGAGAGAGAGAGAGAGAGAGAGAGAGAGAGAGAGAGAGAGAGAGAGAGAGAGAGAGAGAGAGAGAGAGAGAGAGAGAGAGAGAGAAAGAGAGAGAGAGACAGAGAAAGAGAGAGGAAAAAAAGGAAATACGGGAAAAAAACACACAAATATACCGAAGACTTTTATGTTCTAATTACCATTGGGACACAATACAGCGAAAAGGCCTTCGGTATATTCGTGTATTTAATTCTGTAATTCTATAATTCCCTTCGTTAGTATACACGACATCTCATCAAAGTAACTATTCCTCTTTATTCGCTCAAAGACAACTCCCTCTTCTGAAAGCCTCCCCTCCCTTCTCCCCCTCCTACTAACCTCCCTACCCCCCCAGTGCTTCCTACACCCCCTCCCCCCTCTCCCTCCCCCATCCTCCTCCCACGTGCTTCCTACACTCCCTCCCCCATTCTCCTCCCACGTGCTTTCTACACCTTCTCCCCCTTCCCCCTCCAATGCCTCCTACACCCCCTCCCCCTTCCCCCTCCAGTGCTTCCTACACCCCTTCCCCCCTCCCCCTCCCCCTCTCCCCTTCCCCCTCCCCCTCTCCCCCTTCCCCCTCTAGTGCTTTCTACACCCCCTCCCTCTCCCCCTTACCCCTTTCCCCTTCCCCCTCCAGAGCTTCCTAACTCCCCCTCCCCCCCTAACCACTTTCTACACCCCTTCCCCCGCCTCCTAACTCCCCCCTCCCCCTCCCCCTCTCCCCTTCCCCCTCCCCCCTCCCCCTTCCCCCTCCAATGCTTTCTACACCCCCTCCCTCTCCCCGTTACCCCTTTCCCATTCCCCCTCCAGAGCTTCCTAACTTCCTCTCCCCCTAACTTACTTTCTACCTTCCCCTCCTCCTAACTTTCCCCCACTCCCACTCCCCCTCTCCCCTCCTCCTAACTCCCTCCCCCTCTCCCACACTTCCCTCCCTCCCCCTCACTTCCCCCTCCCCCTTCCCACTTCCCCCTCCCCCCTTCCCCCTAACCCCAGTCTCACCATATCAGAAAAAGAGGTTCTCACGACCTGCAATTTGGGTTTAATTAAGGTAATATGCAAGAGCCAGAGGCGCTTTGTCTGCGGCCCGTCCATCCGTCGCGGGTTTAGGGGATGAGGTCCACATGTCCACTTCGACTTCTTTCTGGGTTTCTTTTATCATCCTTTTCTTCTTCTTCTTCTTCTTCTTCTTCTTCTTTTCCTTGCTTCTTTCTTGGTTTCTTTATCGTCCTTTTCTTCTTCTTTTTTTTTTTGTTTTTTTCCCTTCACACACACACACACACACACACACACACACACACACACACACACACACACACACACACACATATATATATATATATATATATATATATATATATATATATATATATATATATATATATATATATCGAGAAAGAGATAAACATCCCATGTCGTGACCAAAACGTGGTCGATGCACAAGATAAGAATAAACAGTTGCAGAATATATAACTTTTTCTTCTTCTTCTTCTTCTTTTTCATTCTTTTTATTCCTATTTTTGTCTACTTGTTTTTCTTCTTCTTTTTTCTTCTTCTACTTCTCTTTACTCTTCATCTTTATTGTTGTATCTTTTTCATCATCATCGTCCTGGGACCCTTCTTCTGTTTTTTCTTCTTTTTTCTTCTTCTCCACCTTCTATTGGATCTTCTACTTCTCCTTCTTCTTCTTCTCCTTCTTTCATTCTATTTTCTCTTTCTTCTTATTCCTCTTCTTTTTCTTCATCATCATCACCACCTCTTTCTCCCCCCCCCCTCCCCCACCCTCTATTCCTCTATCCTTAATTATTTCCCTGTCTATCTCTCTTCCCTTTTCTTCTCCCTTTCTTCTCCCTTTCTCTCTCTCTCTCTCTCTCTCTCTCTTCCTTTCTTCCTTCCACCCGCATTATCGCTCTCTCTCATTTCCCAAACAAAGACACAATATCTCTTTACTTTTATCATTTTTTTCCCTATTCTCCTCCTATTATTTATCATTTTTTTCCTATTCTCCTCCTATTATTTATTATTTTTTTCCTATTCTCCCTTCGTCCACTACAACAATAACACGAACAACAAGAGTATTAGTGAAAACAACAATTATGACATTAATGCAACGCCAAAAGTATTGCATATAATAAGCAATATTGCAGAGCTATAAGTAGTGACGATAATCGATAGCTTTAATAACGGACCCCTTTGCAATGTGCAGAGTGACGCAACATCAGGATTATGCAACGACTCAAACTTCACTTTTTGATGAATGCATTGGGGAAGAAATTGTTACGATGAATCGATGAATGAGGACAAAAAAAGATACACTTGCGCTAACCGACATGCATATTCACAAACATATAAACACGGACAAATACATACATACATAAACGCACACGTAAACACCCACACACACCCATACAGATACATAAACACACACACACACACACACATACAGACAGATACATAAACACACACACACAAACATATACATACATAAACGCATATATAAAGACACACACACACACTTACACACACACAAACATATACAGACATAAACGCATATATAAAGACACACACACACACTTACACACACATAAACACACACACACAAACATATACATACATAAACGCATATATAAACACACACACACACACTTACAGACACATAAACACACACACACACACACACAAACGAACACAAACAAACAACACCCACTTCCCAACACACACACACACAAACACACACAATCCCATATTATCACATACATATATAAAAGACACGCGAGTGTACACATATGTGTGTGTGCGTTTATCAACTCATGTGAATATGCATGTGTACATTACCCGTTCTAAGCTTCTAATGAACTACATTTGAAGCACCGTAGCAATGTAGACATCTCAAGGAATCATTAATAATTGAATAAACACGAAGATAAGAGAGGTAAGACGTGTTAATGAGAGCAATAAAACAATGTTGACAATTATCACAAGGTATGTTTCTTTGATGATATTTGTGACTTTATTGTTTCTTAGTCGCTTATGGTTCGTCGTATTTTGATAAGGTTAGGTTAGGTTAGGTGGGGAGTGGGGAGTCGTTGTTATCATTGTTATTAATGAGGGTATTCTTAGTATTGTTTTTGTTAGTTGTTATTTTATTAACTATGTTTTTGTTGTTCTTGTTGTGGTTGTTGGTGTGTTACTGTTTTATGTTTGGTTGTTTATGTTGTTTTTATTCTAGTTTTTTTTTATTGTTATTGGTACAGTTATAAATGTTCTTAATGATTGGTAGGAA
>BOPN01004023.1:82500-85000 GCA_017312705.2 Penaeus japonicus | reverse complement strand
AAGGGGAAGGGGAAGGGGAAGGGGAAGGGGAATGAGAAGGGGAAGAGGAATGAGAAGGGGAGGGGGAAGGGGAAGAGGAAGGGGAAGAGGAATGAGAAGGGGAAGGGGAATGAGAAGAGGAGGGGGAAGAGGAAGGGGAAGAAGAAGAGGAAGGGGAATGAGAAGAGGAAGAGGAATGAGAAGGGGAAGGGGAAGAGGAAGGAGGAGGAGGTGAAGAAGGGAGCAAGAAAGAGGAGGAAGGAAGGAGAGATAAAGAGGTCAGATCGTGACTGTTCCCTTTAGTGAGGAGAATGAAGAAGTCATTACAGAAACCTGGCAACCCTTGCAGCCTTGCCTCTGAGTTGGATATATTAAGAGTCATTTGCTCCCTGACTCCTCTTGCGTAATGGGTCAGGGAGGAGGATGTTAGAGTAAAAAGGGGAGGGGGGGCGGGCAGGTTTGGAAGGGATGGGGAGATATGGGGAAGGGGGTAGGAAGGTTTGAGGGAGAGGGGGGGGAGGTGAGGAGGAGGTAATGGGAGGGGGGGTAAGAGGGGGAGGGGGAAGGTAGGAGGTGGGGGAGGGGAGAGGGATGTTAGAGTAAAAAGGGGGGGAGGGGGTGAGGATGGGGAGATATGGGGAAGGGGTAGGAAGGAGGTTTGGGGGGGAGAGGGGTAGGTGATGAGGAGGAGGTAATGGGGAGGGGGGGGGGTAGAGGGAGGAAAGGTAGGAGGTGGGGGAGGGGAGAGGGATGTTAGAGTAAAAAGGGGGGGAGGGGGTGAGGATGGGGAGATATGGGGAAGGGGTAGGAAGGAGGTTTGAGGGGGGGAGAGGGGGAGGAGGGGAGGAGGAGGAGGAGGAGGAGAAGATGTATAAGTAGGAGGAAGAGGAGGAGATAAATGATATGATAGGAAGAGAGGGAGGAAAAGGAGAAGACGGGGAGGAGGAGTAAAAGAAAAAAAAAAAGAAGTAAATGATAAGATATGAGGAGGAGGAAAAGGAGGAGAAGAGGAGGAGGGAGGGAGAGGGAAGGGGAAGGGGGAGGGGGGAGGGGGTGAAGGACTCCCTGGGCCTCAGTTCGTTAACTCTGCAGATGGAGTGATAAGCAGCGACGAGCATTCAGTCCGGGCGATGACAATGCTAAGCGCGCGGCCGGAGCGTCTCTGCAGCGGGGAATTATAGAGCTGTAATGAAGTCGGCCAGATGGCAGAGGCTCTTCCAAAAAGGTGTATTAATCAAGAATATGTGCTCTTACCTGCACAGGAGTCGGCCCGGCCAAAAGTTAAGCTCTTTAAATGGATGCAAATTATTCATGTTTTACTTAATTAACGTCGGGCGCTCTCGTGGCCACAAAGTTGCGAAAAACAAGATTTTTTTGCATAAAACTTCCACGGAGCCGTCGGTTTATGTGTGCCAAATTACATGTTCGAGTATCAAGCGTCTGTCTTCATGCGGTTCGGAACAATTTATACTTGGCAATTTTGGCTGTTACTGTCAGGAAAATTCAGCTGTAGTCAATAGCTTTTTATTCTCTCGACAAGGAACACTTTATACCTTTGTCCAGGTCGGCGCGGAATCGCTATCGTGGATTTCAATCTCTTTACCACGGCAGATGTACGCGCTTTGCATTTGTTTCTCTCCGCCGGCATGTGTTCAGTCGCGGAATTTATTATCGGCGGAGACCCACATCAATACGCTTATACGGAGTTTCATTAGGCGATGTGTTTGTAAATCCGGACTTCGGACATGCAATAAAATTTTGATGATCCGCTCCCTCTGTGCCCTTAGCTTGGCCCTTCGCCCCCCCTGCCCCCTCCTCGCCCCTGCCCCCCTTTTTCTCGAATCTTGACCCCCCCCTAAACCCCCTTACCTACCTCCACCTCCACCCCCTCCCCCCCTCTCCTCTCCTTCCTTTCTTTTATCCCCTTCTGATTTAAGACGATTTTCTGTTTTTCTTCCTCGAGTCGCCGAAGTCAAAGCCGCCGGATGTTGGTGTTCTGGCTGGCGAGGGCTTTGGTTTCGAAATGGTCTTCTTTTTTTTTTTTTCTTTTTTTTTTCTTCTTCTTATTCGTCTTCTTCTTCTTTTTCTTTTTTTCTTCTTCTTCTTTTCCTTTTCCTTTTCTTTTCCTTTTTCTTCTTCTTTTTTTCTTCTTTTTCTTTTTTTCTTCTTCTTCTCCTTCTTCTTCTTCGTCTTCTTCTTCTTTTTCTTCTTCTTCTTTTTCTTTTTCTTTTTCTTCTTTTTCTTCTTCTTCTTCATCTTCTTCATCTTCTTCTTCTTCTTCTTCATCTTCTTCTTCTTCTTCTTCTTCTTCTTCTTCTTCTTCTTCTTCATCTTCCTCTTCCTCTTCTTCTTCTTCTTTTTTCTCTTTTTGAATGACCGTTACGACTCTTTTGAAAATTGCTACGTGTCTATCTAGTTTTATTTAGTACGTTTTTTTTTCATTCTTTCTTAATTTATTGTGATTTTGTGATCGTTATGGTGATGGTGATGTGGTGATTAGTGGTTATGGTGGTTGATTATG
>BOPN01004023.1:75000-77500 GCA_017312705.2 Penaeus japonicus | reverse complement strand
CCCCCCCTGCCTCATAGCTTTACGACAGACTGCAATAGCAATTAAGAGCGGCAAAGTCCCCAGCCTTCATTAACCTCGCCTCTGTTGGCACTGTCTCGCGGCACGAAGGTGACTCTTTGGAAGGGGGGGGGAGGAGAGGGAGAGGGGTGAGGAAGAGGAAGGGGGGGAAAAGAATGAGGAGAGGGAGGAAAGAGAGAGAAGAGGAGTGAAAGGGGAGAAGAAGGAAGGAGAGTGAAAGGGAAGGAGGAGAGGTGTGAGGGGAAAGGTGAAGAGTAAGGGAGAGGGGGAAGGGGAAGAGAGGGTGAAGGGGGGACAGGGAAAAGGAAAGGGTGGATATGGAGATAGAGGGATAGATAGGATGTTTGTGGGTGGGGGATAGGGAGAGAGAGAGAGAGAGGGGGGAAAGTGGTGAGGAGATGGTTATGAGGGATGGGGGGGAGGGGGGGAGAAGGGGGATCTCTTTCTCTCACTCTTTCTCTTTCTCCCTTTCCCTCCCTCCCTCTTCTCCCTCTCCCTCCCTCCCTCTTCTCCCTCTCTCTCCCCTCCCTCCCTCCTCCATCCTCTCCCTCCTTCCCTCCCTTCCTCCTCTCCCTCTCTCTCCCCTCCCCTCCTTCCTCCTTTCCCTCTCCCTCTCTCTCTCTTTCAAAATATTTTTTCCCTCTAAATTACGGTTGCTTGTTTTAGCCTTTATGTTCTTTCTTTTCATTAATATCATTTAATGGCCATATAATCATGTGTTCCTGTCTAATTTGCTCGTAATTATCACTACCTTGTGTGCGTTCTGTGTGCGTGAGTGAGAGAAAGAGAGAAAGAGAGAGAGAGAGAGAGGGAGGGGGAGAGAGAAAGAGAGAAAGAGAGAGAGAAAAAAAAAAGAGAGAGAGAGAGAGAGAGAGAGAGAGAGAGAGAGAGAGAGAGAGAGAAAGAAAGAGAGAGAGAGAGAGAGAGAGAGAGAGAGAGAGAGAGAAAGAAAGAGAGAGAGAGAGAGAGAGAGAGAGAGAGAGAGAGAGAGAGAGAGAGAGAGAGAGAGAGAGAGAGAGAGAGAGAGAGAGAAGAAAAGAAGAGGAAGAGGAAAGAAAAGAGAGGAAGAGAAGAAGAAGGAAGAAAGAAGGAAGGGGAGAAAAAGAAGGAGGAGAAGGGAAGCGGGGACGGAGGGACGAAGGGACGGAGAGAGAGGGAGAGGGAGAGAGAGAGAGAGAGAGAGAGAGAGAGAGAGAGAGAGAGAGAGAGAGAGAGAGAGAGAGAGAGAGAGAGAGAGAGAGAGAGAGAGAGAGAGAGGAGAGAGAGAGGGAAACAGAGACGGAGGGACGGAGAGAGAGAGAGAGAGAGAGAGAGAGAGAGAGAGAGAGAGAGAGAGAGAGAGAGAGAGAGAGAGAGATAGAGAGAGAGAGAGAAAGACTGAGAGAGAGCGAGAAAGAGAGAAAGAAAGAGAGAGAGAAAGAAAGAAAGCGAAAGATAGAGAGCAGGAGAGAGAGAGAGAAAACAAAAACAAAAACAAAACAACCATCCAACCAGCCAGACAAACAGACAAACAGACAGACATAGACACACAGAGAGAAAAAGAGTATACACGTACACACCTACGTACAGTACAATACGTACACGTGCGTGTGAACCCACGTAGGTGGCCGAGCAGTGATATCCCAGAGACTTAAACAGTCAGGTTCAGAACCAATAAAACTTGATATTGCCCAGAAGTCACACACACGCAACTTCTCCTTTTATTGTTTTTGAACTATCAAGGTGATGGTGATGGTGATAGTGTCATTCTTAATGAGGAATGTGAGTGATGATGGTGATGAGGAAAGGTGATAGCATGATACTAGTGGTTAGAGCTTGTAACAGGACCACAAGCGAGAGAGGAATAGGAGTTTGATATGAAGACATTAACAGAACCGTTATGGTGGCGGTGGTGATGATAAAACCAGGAGCAGGGGGGGGGGGGGTAGGCCGTTTGGTTGTGGTGATGGGAATGGTGGTGATGGTGATGGTAGTCCATTTGGTAGTGATGATGGGAATGGTGGTGATGATAGTGATGGTAGTGATGGTAGTCCGTTTGGTTGTGGTGATGGGAATGGTGAATATGATGAGGATGATAGTGATGATTATGATAATGATGATAGTGATAAGGATTGTTACTCTAATACACAGAATGGTGATGATAGTGATGATGATTATAGTAATGATGCATGCACTAGTGATAATGTTTGTTATGATACAGAATAGGATAATAATAAAGATAAATAAGGAAATGATGATAACAATAACAATAACAGATTAAAACATTATTAATAACAATGATAACGATAATGACCGCAATACGAAAACAACAAAAAATAAAAAATAAAAATCAAACAACATACACCTTAAGTATAACAATAATGATAAAATACCACAATCACCCCTCCCTCAACCTCTCCCCACCCCTCCCCCTCCCCCACCTCTCCCCCACCTCTCCCTCACCCTTCCCCCTCCCCCACCTCTCCCTCACCCTTCCCCCTCT
>BOPN01004023.1:62500-67500 GCA_017312705.2 Penaeus japonicus | reverse complement strand
TTTCTTTTTTTTGGGTCTTTTTTTGTTCATCCTCTTCTTCTTTTCTTTTAACTCTCCCTTTTTTATTCTATTTTTTGTCTTTCCTTTTTCTCGTATTCCTCTTTTTCATTTCTATTTCTATTTCTTTAGTTCTTCTTTTTCTTCTTCTTCCTCTTCTTCTTTATTCACTATTCGTCCCCTTCCTTCTTGTTCTGCCTTATTCCACCTCCTCCACCTCCTTCCCCCACCTCCTCCTTCCTCCACCTCCTCCCCCCTCCCCCCTACCACCACCACCTCCTCCCCCTAAATCACAGGATTAGAAAGAGATGAGCCTCGAGCCGTACGTCATCCTCGAAACTCATCCTCGAAAGTCACCCTCGAACCTCATCCTCGAGTCGAGTTGCATCCCGGTGATCCCGAGAGCCTGCCTCGTGACACCTTTATGGGCGGCCTTCTTAGGGCGTGAGTTAAGGAGGCAAGAGAGAGGAAGACGAAGGGCGGTGGACGATGGCTTGAGGGGGAGGGAGAGGGGGAGGGGGAGGGAGATGGTGGGTGGGAGGATGGGGGAGGGGTGGGATGGTGGGGGAGGGGTGGGATGGTGGGGGAAGGAGATGGAGGAGGAGGAGGAAGGGGGGAGATAGAGACAGAGACGGGGAGACCAATCCCCCGAAAGAGAGAGAGAGAGAGAGAGAGATAATTTGATGGATAGATAGGTCTTTACACTCTTAACTTCATCTCTTTCATTTTATCTATACATAGATCTATCTAGTAATCTGTCTATCTATCTATATGTCTATCTATATCTAACCATCTATCTGTCTATATCTATCCGTCTATGTCTATATTATATATATATATATATATATATATATATATATACATATATATATATATATATATATATATATATATATATATATATATATATGTTTATCTATATCTATCTATCTGTCTGTTTATCATCTCTCCATTTATCTTTATATATCTATATCTATCTACGCCTATCCCTCTATCTATCCCACTGTTTTAGTTTGTTTGTTTCCTTTTCTACACTGGAAGCTATTGTTCTATCTATCCAAATCTACCTATCTATCTTTCTGTTTTTTTTTTTTTTGTTTTCTTTCTTTCTTTTTTCTCCTTTAGAAGCTATATGTCTATCTATCTAAATTTGTCACTCTATCTATATCTATCCCTCTATCTCTCTTTTTTTCTATTAAAAGCTACCTATCTGTCTATCTAAATCTATATCTAAGTATATCAATTTATCTCTATATAGTCTTTAATCTTTCTTTTTTTTTCTCTCCAATTAAAGCTATTTATCTATCTATTCAAAACCATGTATCTGTCTATTTATCTAAATCTATTTATCTATATCTACCAATCTATCTATATCTATCCCTCTATCTCTTTTTTTCCCAATTATCTATCTATTTATTTAAAGCTATCTACCTATCTATCTAAATCTATTAATATATCTATATCTATCCATTTATCTCTCTTTGCCTTTTTCCCAATTAGAAGCTATCTATCTAAAGCTATCCATCTATCTAAATATATATCAAAATCTATCAATTTATGTATATATATATATATATATATATATATATATATATATATATATATATATATATATATATATATATATGTATTTTTTTTACTTTTCTTTTTTTCTCCCATAAAAGCTATCTATCTATATATCTATCTAAATCCACCAATCTATCCTACTATCATTTTTTACTTTTTCCATTTAAAGCTGTCTATTTATCTATCTTAATCTATCTATCTAAATCTATTAATATATCTATATGTATATAAATCCTTCTATCTTTTTCCTTCAATAAAAAACTATCTATATATCTATCTCTATCAATCTATCTATATAGATCCTTCTATTTTTCTATCCTTTTTTTTGTCCAATAAAAGCTATATATCAATCAATCTATCTAAATCTATCCATCTACCTATCTATCTATCTAAATCTATCAATTACATTCTTCTATCTCTCTTCCTTTTTTCCAATTAAAAACTATCTATCTATCCAAATCTATCAATCTAAATTTATCAATCCATCTACATCTATCCCTCTACCTCCCTTTCCTTTTTCCCCATTAGAAGCTACCGCCACAATATCACACTAATGGCATTGCTGTTTGGCTTCACAACGGTTCTTAGGATTATATAAGTGGCTGTCAGTTACCTGTGGTCTTAGGAGATATTCTGCAGATAATATACAGGTTAATAATAAGAGTACTATCAAGACGGAATATTCCACCTTCAAGTGAGACAATAAAGTAGAAGGAGTGAAAGACTGGAGTGGGTGTAGCTATATATATTGTTAGGGAGAGCTTTTGGTTGGCGAGATTTTTAGTGGGTTGGTATTTGATTGGGTTTATGCTATGATTGTCACGAAAGAATGTGGGATTTGTGTTGATTTCTAAGGGGAGAAAAGAGCTTATGATTCTTAACAAGAATTCGCATTTGGTCGAAAAGACATTTTATTTTTTTGTTCTGTTCAATCATCCGAGCTCTCGAGTGATAGGAGATTGTGAAACGAAGAAATGCGACGGAGAATCTTTCTCAATCTTTCTCGTCTTCTTCGCCTTCTTCTTTTACATCTCCTTCCTCTCTTCCTCCTCCTCCTTTTCCTTCTCCTGCCGCTGCATCCCCCTCTCCTTCCTCTCCTTCTTCTACACCCTCTTCTCTCCTTCCTCCTCCTTCTCCTTCCTCTGCACCCTTGTCTTCTCCTCCCCATTCTTCTTCTTCTTCTTCTTCTTCTTCTTACTCCTCTCCTCCTCCTCCTCCTCCCCCTCTTCCTTCTCCTTCCTCTGTACCCCTTTCTCATCCTTCTCCCTCCTCTTCTATACCCCTACTCCTCTTCTGCCTTCCTCCTACTCCTTCCTCTGCATCTCTAACTCCTCCTTCTCCCTCCACGTCTTCTACATCTGTTTTCTATTCCTCTCTTCCACCTCCTCCTTCTTCTTCTGCTTATCCTTCTCTGTTTCTCTCCTCTTCCCCTTCTACCTCCTCCTTCCTCTCAACCTCTCCCCACTCTTCTTCTTTCTACCCTTCTTCCACCTCTTCTCCTACCCCTCACCACCTTCATCCCTTTCTCTTCCACCTCTTCCACCCCCCCCTCCCCCTCTTGCCTCTCCATCTTCATCCCTTTCTCCTCAACCTCATCTACCTCTATCTCCTTCTTTTTCCCTCTCTCCTCCACCCTCTCTCTCCACCTCCTCCACCTTCTTCCCTCTCTCCTCCACCCCTCTCTCTCCACTTCCTCCACCTCTCCTTCCTTTACCTTCTTCCCTTTCTCCTCCACCCCTCTCTCTCCGCCCTCCTCCATCCCTCTCTCTCCACCCTCCTCCACCTCCTCTTCTTCCTCCACCCTCCTCCACCTTCTCCCCTCTCTCTCCTCCACCTTCATCCCTCTCTCCTCCACCCTCCTCCACCTTCTTCCCTCTCTCTCCTCCACATTCTTCCCTCTCTCTCCACCCTCTTCCCTCTCTCTCCTCCACCTCCTCTTCCTCCTCCTCCACCACTCTCTTTCTCTCTCTGTCCAAAACAACAAAAGTGAAGTGTCTGGCTTAACTTTCCCGTTCGCAACAACACCGGAGGATTCCCGAGGCTCTCGCAAGAGACATGTCATTCAGCAATTGCAGACTGACTGTGCTACATTCAAGGACGTGAAGAAGTGCCTGGCTTTTTGCTTGCATGCAATCTCTCACGAGACCGCATTTTGAGTAATTATTACGGATTAGCATAAGTTCAGATATGTGTCTTTGTTATTGTGATTGTTATGATGGTCATTTGTTTTTTTTCTTTCTTTGACTCTGGTTGTTATTGCATTCATTAATTTTATTGCCATTATTATCATCATTGTTTCAGAATTTCTATGAATGTTTATGTATGTTTATATATATATATGTATATATATATATATATATATATATATATATATATATATATATGTATGTATGTATGTACACACACACACACACACACACACACACACACACAAATATATATATATATATATATATATATATATATATATATATATATATATATATATATATATATATATATATATATATATGTTAAGAGAGAGAGAATGAGTGAGAGAGAAAGAAAGATAAAGAAAGACAAACAGAAAGAGAAGGAGAGAGAAAGAGAAAGAGATAGAGACAGAGATAAATAAAGAAACAGAGATACATAGATAAAAAGATAGACATAGAGATAAAGAAAGAACAAAAGAAGGAAAATAACAACAATGAAAAAAATTGACAATGAAAAAAAAAAAAAAAAAAATTGATATTACAAGGAAATTCCTCGCGTTTCCTGAGAACCAAATTAAATAAAGTTCTTTAATAGATGTTTCGCCTCTCTGCCATTTGTCGATCTGTTTATTTGTTTGTTTGTCTGTCAGGTCGTGTTTCATTTGTTTATTTGTTTGTTTGTCTGTCAGGTCGTGTTTCATTTGTTTGTTTGTCTGTCAGGTCGTGTTTCATTTGATTATTTGTTTGTTTGTATGTCAGGTCGCGTTTTATTTGTTTGTTTGTCTGTCAGGTCGTGTTTCATTTGTTTATTCGTCTCTCAGGTCGCGTTTTATTTGTTTGTTTGTCTGTTTGTTTGTCAGGTCGTGTTTTTTCTTTATTCGTCTGTCAGGTCGTGTTTCATTTTTGTTTGTCTGTCAGGTCGTGTTTTATTTGTTTGTTTGTTTGTCAGGTCGTGTTTCATTTGTTTGTTTGTCTGTCAGGTCGTGTTTCATTTGTTTATTTGTCTGTCAGGTCGTGTTTCATTTGTTTGTTTGTCTGTCAGGTCGTGTTTCATTTGTTTGTTTGTCTGTCAGGTCGTGTTTCATTTGTTTATTTGTCTGTCAGGTCGTGTTTCATTTGTTTGTTTGTCTGTCAGGTCGTGTTTCATTTGATTATTTGTTTGTTTGTCTGTCAGGTCGTGTTTCATTTGTTTATTTGTTTGGTTTGTTTATCTATTTATCCATGTGTGTTATTTACTTATAAATT
>BOPN01004023.1:50000-57500 GCA_017312705.2 Penaeus japonicus | reverse complement strand
GGAAAGAGAGGAATAAAAAGGGAAAGGGGGGGAGAGACGAGGGGAAAATGAAGCAAAAAGAAGGAAGAGAAGAGGAAGTAAGAGAGGGGAAGAGAGGGAAAGGGAGGATAGAGAGAAAAGGGAGACGTAGGGAGGAGATGAAGGAGAGAAAAGAGAGGGAAAAGAGGGAGAAGAACGGGAGATGTAGAAGAGAAAGAATTTCGGGAGAAGAGGAAGGAGATGAAGAGGAAGGAGAGGGAGGGGAAAGAGAGGGAGGAGAGGGGAAGGGGAAGGGGGAAAGGGGAGGGAGGAGAAGGGGAAGGGGGAAAGAAAGGGAGGGGAAGGAGAGGGAGGGGAAGGAGAGGGAGGGGAAGGAGAGGGAGGGGAAAGAGAGGGAGTAGAGGGGAGGAGGAGGGGGGGAGCTAGTTCTCTAAACACTTATGGCGGCTGAACAGAGCATAGGTTGTGGTGTATGTCACGAGGGGAAATCACATTCCATTTAAGAGGGGGAGTGGGTAGAGGGTACAGAGGGGAAATAGGAGGAGGAGGAGGAGGAGGAGGAGGAAGAAGGAAGAAGAACAAGGAGAAGAGGTAGAAGAGTCCGAAAGAGAGCAAAAGTGAGGTGAGGAGTAAAAAAGAGAGTGAGGGGGAGGGGGTAAAAGGGGGAAAAAAAGAGAGTGAGGGGGACGGGATAAAAGGGGAAAAGGGGAAAAGGGGGGGGGGGGTGAATTTTTTACCCTTTATCTTTGAAAACTACTTCCGCCACCGCCGGTTGTGATTAAACACCTTGACTTGTTTACCAAAGGCAGAACTCAGACCCGTTTTCTCAAGAACGAATGATCTGTTGGTTCATCATTTCATCTCGCCCCCCCCCCTCCTTACCCCTTCCTCTCCCTCCCCCCTCCTCCTCCTTACCCCTTCCTCTCCCTCCCCCCTCTCCCTCCCCCCTCCTTACCCCTTCCTCTCCCTCCCTCCTCCTTACCCCTTCCTCTCCATCCCCCCTCCCCCTCCTTACCCCTTCCTCCCCCTCCCCCCTTCCCTGTTCTTCCGGTCCAAGGAAAGAGAGAGAGAGAGAGAGGGAGAGAGGGAGGGGGGAGGGAGGGAAGGAAGGAGGTATGGAGGGAGGGAGGGTGGGAGGTAGGGAGGGAGGTAGAGAGGGAGGTAGAGAGAGAGAGAGAGAAAGAGAGAGAGAGAGATAAATAGATAGATAGAGAGAGAGAAAGAGATAGATAGATAGATAGATAGATAGATAGATAGATAGATAGAGATAGAGAGAGAGAGAGGGTCGTTCATACCTCTTCTTCTTAATGTGTGTGTGTGTATGTGCGCGTGTTGTGTGTGTGTATGTAATGTGTGTATGTGTATGTGTGTATGTGTGTGTGTGTGTTTTTGTGTGTATGTGTCCGCGCGTGTTTGTGTGTTTTTGAAACTAGGCAGTATAATACAGTTGAGATTGAGTGAAGCTTATTACATAAATTAAAGTTGCAAGTATATATTAATATGTCACAATATCCAACATATGAGCAAATTTAAAGATATCTTTTTAGAAAAAAAAAGATAAATCAAACATAGATATAAGTGGACATTGAAGAGAAAATTTACTGAAGAAAAGCTAGGCGTTTTTTAATGCTAATGATAATGTTGATTATAAAGATTAGTTGAAGTAATAATCATACACGCTTATGTTAGTATAGACAGTAAACTATTTAAAGAAAAGAAAAAAATATATATATAATGATCATATGTCATATATTGCCCCAAATTGTAATGATAAAAAGGTATAATTCTGATAAATGTAAAGTAATCAGATTATAAAGGATATAAATGATATATTTGCTCTGTATTATAATAAGTATGATTGAATACATTTATGAAAAAAAACTATCTTTTGTAAAAATAACAATTATATTTATCGTATAAGTAATATTACCTGAAGGGATATCATAAGAGGCATAATCACAATAAAGATAACTAAAACAAAATAGAATAGGGAAGATATAACTAAAATGAATAAGATAGAAGCTCATAAGATAAGAACTAAACCGAAATAATAATAAAAAAAAGAAACGAAACGGAAAAAAATAATAATAATGAAAGAAATAAGATGAAGTTCACAAGATAAGAACTAAACCGAAATAATAATAAAAAAAGAAACGAAACGAAAAAAAATAATAATAATGGCGGTACACCTAAGAAGGAACATCAGAACAGGAAATATCACTAATGTTCTATATAACCCGAAGTATAACTCTTGCCGTCATGCAGATCAACCGACCCATTGATCATGCAGAAGTGAACATTATCCGAATAATACACACAGTCTCTATCGTGAAGTGCTGATCGATAACAAGTGATCATCATAATGGCAATTGTGATTTTCATCATCTCGCCACGCGTCGAGGAAAAACCGCCCTTATCCCCGTCCTTCATAGAGGCGAGAGTCGTCTGCGCTGCGCCACTTCGAACTCGCTCGTCCATCTCGCTACGAAATTTGGGCCACAAGACGTAATTTTGGGCCACTGGACGTAATGAGGAAGTAATTGCGTGTAAGAGAGGAGACCAAATGACCATATTCCGAACAGCTCTTGTTACACGCCATAACTTTTTTTTTTCTTTTTTTTTCGTAAAGAAACTTTTTTTTTTTTTTTCTTATTTTCTTTTGGCTACTTTTTATTTTGCATGGCATTCCCTGCTCCTCCCCCATTGGTACTCCCCTCCCTCTCCTCTCTTCCCCTCACTCCCTACTTCCCGTGTCCCTTGAGGGGAATCCTAGCAGGTATTCACTCTGACCACAAACAACTATCTGCGGGTGATGGACTGCTCTCTCTCTCGCTCTTTCGCTCTCTCTCTCTCACTCTCGCTCTCTCTCTTTCTCTTTATATCTCTCTCTCTATCTTTATCTCTCTTTCTCTCTCTCTCTCGCTCTCTCTCTCTCTCTCTCTCTCTCTCTCTCTCTCTCTCTCTCTCTCTCTCTCTCTCTCTCTCTCTCTCTCTCTCTCTCTCTCTCTCTCTCTCGCTCTCTCTCTCTCTCCCTCTGTCTATTTCTCTCTCTCTCTTTATCTCTCTCTCTCTCTCTCTCCTCTTCCTCAACTTTTCGTCGTCGTCGTCATCCTCCTCTCCCTTCTCCTCTTCCTCTCCCCCCTCCTCCTCCTCGTCACCCTCTCCCTCCTCCTCCTCCTCTTCCTCTCCCTCATCTTCTCCCTCTTCCTCTACCTCCTCCTCCTCTTCCTCCTCCTCTTCTTTCTCCTCCTCCTCCTCTTCCTCTCCCTCCTCCTCCTCCTCTACCTCCTCCTCCTCCTCCTCCTCCTCTACCTCCTCCTCCTCTACCGCCTCCTCCTCTCTCCCTCTTCTTCCTCCTCCTCCTCCTCCTCTTCTTCCTCCTCCTTATCATCCTCCTCCTCTTCTCTTCCTCTTCCTTCTCCTCCTCCTCCTCCTTCTCCTCCTCCTCTTCTCCCTCTTCCTCTTCCCCTTCCTCCTCCTCTTCCTCTCCCTCCTCCTCCTCCTCCTCCTCCTCTTCATCCTCCTCTTCTCCCTCCTCCTCCTCCTCCTCTTCCTCCTCCTCTTCTCCCTCCTCCTCCTCCTCCTCCTCCTCTTCCTCTCCTCTTGCCCCAGTGCCAAGTATGTTCAGGTGAAAACCAGGTGACATGGGTATTGAGATGCAAGACAGAACAGCTGATTGTAATAAATAAAAGCACTAATAGATATTTGCAATGTCATTTACTATCGTCATATTTACATATTCTAGAAACAAGCTTATGAGATATCATTATTGTTGCATTTGCTATTAATATTGTCGTTATCACTCTCATTACAGATAAGTATGAGTGGAAGCTATATAAGTAACTTATATAAGGTACTTATAAGTAACTTATATAAGGTACTTATAAGTAATTTATATAAGGTACTTCTAGTTTTGCGTTTTTTCGTGCTAGAAGAAGATAAAATAAACTATAAATAATAAGGCGATTTATGATTCAGTCTCAAAATGAAAGCAAAATGAATATTGTATCTGATAAGAGTTTCTTACAAACTTGATTCACTCCCCGAGATGCAATTACTTTTATAAGTATTTGACAAGTTTAAATCATTGGTCATTCATTCATTTGTAAGTGTGAATTTTGTTGCTATAAAATGAAACAGGATTGAGTTTTTCATAATGAATGATAATAATTTTGCTTTTCGGAACTCTTTGCTTAATTAAAAAAAAAGGTTTCTTGGTTTTTCATTTTAAGAAGAAAAAGAAGAAAATTGAGAAAAAGAAGAGGATGAGGAAGATTGAGAAGAATAGGAAGAATATGAAAAGGAAGAGGATGAAGAAGAAGAGGAAGAGGAAGATGGAGAAGAATAAGAAGAAGGTGAAAAGGAAGAAGAAGAAAAATAATGGGAAGATGAAGATGGAGAAGGACAGGAAGAAGATGAAAAGGGAGGAAGGATATGAAAATAGAGAAGAGGAAGATAGAGAGGAAGATGAAGAGGGAGATGACGAAGAAGAAGGAGGAGATGATGGTGATGAAGAAGAGGAAGAAAAAGATAAAAGAACGTCAAGAAAAAGAAGAAAAAAAGGAGAAGAAAAAGAAGGAGAAGGAAAAAAGAAGAAAGGTAATAAAGAAGAAGAAGAAAAAGAAGAAAGATAATGAAGAAGAAGAAGAAAAAGAAGAAAGGTGATGAAGAAGAAAAAGAAAAAAAGGAAAATAATCAAGGACACCGGTAGTACTATTAAGATTACTACAACTACTATTATTACTACTGCTACCACTACTACTAATACTACTAATGATAATGATACCAAGAAACAACTTAGATCTGTTCTTCGCCTTAAATATAAAAACGAAAAAGAGGAAAAATTGAATAGATAAAAACAAAGAAAAATGGCAAGAGATTGAGAGAATGAATAGTCTCCCCCCCCCCCCCCCGCCCCTTATTTTCCCTTGTCTCCTACCCCCTTCCTCCATCCCTTCCCCCCAACCCTTGCCCCCTTTCCCCTTCTCTCCCCCCCAATCCCTCCTCCCTTTTTCCACCCTTCCTTCTTCCTTTCCCTCTTTTTTTCCCTCACCCCCTTGTTTCCCCTCTCTCCCTTGCCACACCCCCCCTGCCCACTGTACCTTTCCCCTGTCACCCCACCCTCACCCCTTTTCTTTCCTCTTGCCCCTTTCCCCCCCTCCCCCTATACCTTTCTCCTGTCATCCCACCCTCTCCCCATCCCTTCCCCCCCCTCCCTTTCCCTCACCCCCTTGTTCCCCCTCTATCCTTCGCCCCCTTCCTTTCCCTCTCCTTCACCCCCTTCCCTTTCCCTCTCCTTCGCCCCCTTCCCCTCTCCATTTCCCTCTCCTTCGACCCCTTCCCCCCTTTCCTTTCCCTCTCCTTCGCCCCCTTCCCCCCCTTCCTTTCCCTCTCCTTCGCCCCCTTCCCCCCTCCCTTTCCCTCTCCTTCGCCCCCTTCCCCCCTTCCCTTTTTTCCCTCTCCTTCGCCCCTTCCCCCTCCCTTTCCCTCTTCTTCCTTACTTCCCCCTCCCTTTCCCTCTCCTTCGCCCCCTTCCCCCCCTCCCTTTCCCTCTCCTTCGCCCCCTTCCCCCCTCCCTTTCCCTCTCCTTCGCCCCCTTCCCCCCCTCCCTTTCCCTCTCCTTCGCCCCCTTCCCCCCTCCCTTTCTCTCTTGCCTCTTCCCACCCCCCTCCCTTTCCCTCTCCTTCGCCCCCTTCCCCCCCTCCCTTTCCCTCTCCTTCCCCCCCCTTCCTTCCCTCTCCTTCGCCCCCTCCCCCCTGTTCCCTTCTACTTTCCCTCTCCTTCGCCCTCTTCCCCCTCTCCATTTCCCTCTCCTTCGCCCCCTTCCCCCCTTCCTTTCCCTCTCCTTCGCCCCCTTCCCCCCCCCTCCTCCCCTATTCCCTTTTTCCCTGTCCCCATGACACTTGGAAAGCAAAGTCACTAGTATTACGTCAGAGAGTTATTCCGGATTACACAGTCGATGCTTCGTGGTCTCCTCCGCTGTCTGTGTCTGTCTGCTCCTCCTCCTCCTCCTCCTCCTCTTCCTTTTCCCTTCTCCTTTTTCTCTCCACCTCTTGCTTCTCCTTCTTCTCTTTCGTCTTCCCCTTCTTCTATTTTTCCTCCTCCTCTTCTTCCCAATCACCTCCTCCTCCGCCCTTCCACCTCCTCAACCACCTCCCCCTTCTCTACCTCCTGCACCTCCTCCTCAACCATCTCCTCCTCCTCCACTTCCACCTCCTCAACCACCTCTTCCTCCCCTCCTCCTCCTCTTCCACCTCCTCCTCCACCTCCTCCCCTCCTCCACCTCCTCCTCCTCCTCCTCCTTCGGACCTCCTCCCAAGAAGACCAAAAATTGGCTGGTCTCCTTATCTCTCCGGCTGGATCTGTGCCTCCGGTTGCCCCGAGTTCATAAATTGCAACGCCCAAGCTGTGCTGTGCTATGTGGTAACTTGTGCAGATTAGCCAAGCGTAAATAAAGCTTACGACTCCCTACCCTTACCTTCCCGTCTCGTCTCTTCTCTTCTCTTCTCTTCTTGTTTCATTGTTGTTGTTTTTTTCGATCTATTTCTGTTTTGTTATTTTTTTCTCTAAAGTTTCTGTGTCTGTGGGTGTGTGTTTTTTTTTTCTCTGTTTCTGTTTCTGCGTTTTTTTTTCGTTTTTTTTTTCTTGTTTTCTCGTTGTTTTTGTGTGTGTCTCTTTCTCTCTCTCTCTCTCCCTCCCTCCACATATCCTCTACCGACCCTCCCCCCCCTCTCCTTCCTCCTAACATTCCTGTCCTTCTTCTCCCTCCCTCTCCTCCCTCCTCATCCCTCACCCTCCCACCATCCTCCCCCTCTCCCTCCCACACCACACCATCCTCCCTCCCCCTCCCACACCATCCTCCCTCCCCTCCCCCCACCTCCTCCCCCTCTACACTACCCACTACCAACA
Source organism: Penaeus japonicus (assembly GCA_017312705.2). Classification (NCBI taxonomy): domain Eukaryota; kingdom Metazoa; phylum Arthropoda; class Malacostraca; order Decapoda; family Penaeidae; genus Penaeus; species Penaeus japonicus. The sequence continues at coordinate 50,612 of BOPN01004023.1, read as the reverse complement.
TTTTTTTCTCTCTCTCTCTCTCTTTTTTTTTTTTTTTTTTTGAGAGAGAGACCATCATAAATAATTATTTAAAAGTTATGGGCTTCATTTAAACGAAGGTGAAGCCTAATTGTTTACATATTTTGGTGTATATATATGAAGATGAGGCTTTGGGAATCTCTCAGCGCTGAGAAAGTAGGAAGATGCTCAGATGGGCGGGAGATAAAAGCCCTGGGAAATTATACGGAATATTTGAGGAAAAGAGGTGGTGGTGGTGGAGGTGGAGGGGGAGGGGGAGGGGGGGGGGGTGGAGAAGGAGAAGGAGGAGGAAGAGGAAGAAGATGGGAAGGCTAAGGAAGAGGGGGAAAATGAAGAGGGTGAAGAGGAAGAGGAAGATGGGCAGAGAAGAGAAGCACAAGAAGATAAGATGAAATAATGAAAAAATAAAAATAAAAAAAGTAACCAAAAGTAGAATCATAACAACAATAAAAACAAAAGTCAAAAGAAAAGAAAACAAGTAGAATAACAACAACAATAATAATAAAACAAGGAAATCAAAAGGGAAGAAAAGAAAAGAAAGGCAAAAGGGCTTGCAATTTGCACCCTCTCCGCCGGGTGATGAAGAGAGGCTGC
>BOPN01004023.1:42500-45000 GCA_017312705.2 Penaeus japonicus | reverse complement strand
CAGAGAGGTATAGATAGATAGATAGAGAAAGAGATAGACAGAGAGAGGAGAGAGAGAGAGCTAGAAAGAGAGAAAGAGAGAGAGAGAGAGAGAGAGAAAGAGAGAGAGAGAGAGAGAGAGAGAGAGAGAGAGAGAGAGAGAGAGAGAGAGAGAGAGAGAGAGAGAGAGAGAGAGAGAGAGAGAGAGAGAGAGAGAGAGAGAGAGAGAGAGAGAGAGAGAGAGAGAGAGAGAATTAGAAAGAGAAGGAGAAAGAGAGAGAGAGAGATAGATAGATAGATAGATAGATAGATAGAGAGAGAGAGAGAGAGAGAGAGAGAGAGAGAGAGAGAGAGAGAGAGAAGAAGAGGAATTAGAAGAGAAGGAGAAATGGAGAGAGAGATAGATAGATAGATAGATAGATAGATAGATAGATAGATAGAGAGAGAGAGAGAGAGAGAGAGAGAGAATTAGAAAGAGAAAGAGAAATGGAGAGAGAGAGAGATAGATAGATAGATAGATAGATAGATAGATAGAGAGAGAGAGAGAGAGAGAGAGAGAGAGAGAGAGAGAGAGAGAGAGAGAGAGAGAGAGAGAGAGAGAGAGAGAGAGTAAAGGAGAGAGAAGAAGAAGAAGAAGAAAACATGGAGATGGAGAACAGAACAAAAGGATAGAGAAGAGGGAGAGAAGAGAAAAGAGAGGGAAGAGGAGAGCGAGAAAGAAGAAGAAAAAGCGGAAATAAAGAACAGACGAAAACAGACAACAAAAGAAAAGAGAAGAAAGAAAAAGGAAAAAACAATCGAAGAAGAGACGAAGAAAGAGAGAGAAGAGAAAATAGAGAGCATAGGAGAGAGAAGAGAAGTGAAGAGAGAGAGAATAGGAGAGAGAGAGAGAGAGAGAGAGAGAGAGAGAGAGAGAGAGAGAGAGAGAGAGAGAGAGAGAGAGAGAAGAGAGAAGAATCTCGAGAAAAACATTACGCAAACGACCTCTTTTACCGAAGCTTCCAGAAAGATACGCTAAGGATGGCAATAAAGGTAACAGAAGAGATACTCGCCGCCCTCTTTCCCCTCCCCTCCCCTTCCCCTTCCCCCTTCTCTTCCCCCTTCTAGTGATGCCCCTTCCCCCTTCTTGTGATGCCCCTTCTTCTCTTACCCCTTCTTCGTATGCCCCCTCTCCCTTCTTGTGATGCCCCATCTTGTGATGCCCCTTCCCCCTTCTTCTCTTACCCCTTCTTCGGATGCCCCCTCTCCCTTCTTGTGATGCCCCATCTTGTGATGCCCCTTCCCCCTTCTCTTCCCCCTTCTTCTCTTACCCCTTCTTCGTATGCCCCCTCTCCCTCATCATCGAATGCTATTCCCCTCTCCCTCTTCCCTTATTGCACCCTCTCCCACTCTCTCTTTCTGTGATGCCTCTTCCCCTCTCCCCCCGTTTTTCGGATGCCCTTCCCCTTTCCCCTCTTATTTCTGCCTCCCCATGCTACCCCTCTTTCTTTCCCCTCCCCTCTCCCCCTTTCCATCTTGCCCCTTAAACCTTTCTCAAAATTCCCTTAATTTCTTGCTATTTTCCTTTGTCTCTTCGAAAAAGAGGAGAAGAAGGAAGAAGAAGAAGAAGACGATGGAAAAATTAAATGAGGAAGAGGAAGGAGAGGAAGAGGAAGAAGTAGAGGAGGAGGAAGAGAAAGAAAACGATGTTGAAGATGAAGAAAAAAAAGAAGAAGAAAGAAAAGGTAAAGAGAGCAAGAGGAAGAAAAAGAAGAAGAAAAATACGATAAAGAAGATGAAGAAGAAGAAGAGGAAGATAAAAAGGGATTGTAAGAAAATGACAGAAAATAAAATAAAGAGAATGAAGAGGAAGAAGAAGAAAAAAAAGGCATAAATAAAGAAAAAGGAAAAGAAGAAAATGAAAAAGAAAAAGGAAGAAGAAAAAAAAAGAGAAAAAGAAGAAAAAAAAAGAGAAAAAGAAGACGAAGATAATGAAGAAGAAACGAAAACCGAAGAAGAAGTAGAAGAGAAAAAGAAGACGATAATAAAGAAGAAAAGGAAACAGAAAAAGAAAAAGAAAAAAGAAGAAAAACAGAAGAACACTAAACCTAAAACCTCAATGCATTGCAATATTTCCCTGTAAGACCCCCCTTGCAATCACCATCATCAACATGCACCATCACGTCATGCACGGCCGCAACATAAGCATGAGAAGGACACTCATAACATCAATCACTCTATCACATGTTGATATCAGGAGCCGCATGGCGATTACCCACAATGCAACCGCGGACAGCATCCTTATCAACATAAACATAAATCTTTTTTCTTTGTTGTTGTTGTTTCTGTCTTTGTTGAAGGGGGGTGGGGGGTCGTTGGAGTTTTGTTGTTGTTGTTTGTTTGTTGTTTTTGTCATTGAGTGTTGTTTATTTCACTGTCGTTATAGTTCTTGGTTTTAGATCCTTGTTGTTATCATGACACAATAACAATGATGATAATATCACAATCCTTATCAGAAAAGGACACTATATACACCATATCTA
>BOPN01004023.1:35000-40000 GCA_017312705.2 Penaeus japonicus | reverse complement strand
GGAGATAAGAGAAAAGAGAGGGAAAAGGATAGCGAGAAAGAAGAAGAAAAAGCGGAAATAAAGAACAGACGAAAACAGACAACAAAAGAAAAGAGAAGAAAGAAAAAGGAAAAAGAATCGAAGAAGAGACGAAGAAAGAGAGAGAAGAGAAAATAGAGAGCATAGGAGAGAGAGAGAGAGAGAGAGAGAGAGAGAGAGAGAGAGAGAGAGAGAGAAGAGAGAAGAATCTCGAGAAAAACATTACGCAAACGACCTCTTTTACCGAAGCTTCCAGAAAGATACGCTAAGGATGGCTATAAAGGTGACAGAAAAGATGCTCGCCGCCCCCTTACCCCTCCCCTCCCCCTCCCCTTCCCCCTTCTTGTGATGCCCCTTCTTCTCTTACCCCTTCTTCGCTTCTTCGGATGCCCCCTCTCCCTTCTTGTGATGCCCCATCTTGTGATGCCCCTTCCCCCTTCTCTTCCCCCTTCTTCTCTTACCCCTTCTTCGTATGCCCCTTCTCCCTCATCATCGAATGCTATTCCCCTCTCCCTCTTCCCTTATTGCACCCTCTCCCACTCTCTCTTTCTGCGATGCCTCTTCCCCTCTCCCCCCGTTTTTCGGATGCCCTTCCCCTTTCCCCTCTTATTTCTGCCTCCCCATGCTACCTCTTTCTTCCCCTCCCTCTCCCCCTTTCCTATCTTGCCCCTTAAACCTTTCTCAAAATTCCCTTAATTTCTTGCTATTTTCCTTTGTCTCTTCGAAAAAGAGGAGAAGAAGGAAGAAGAAGAAGAAGACGATGGAAAAAATAAATGAGGAAGAGGAAGGAGAGGAAGAGAAAGAAAACGATGTTGAAGATGAAGAAAAAAAAGAAGAAGAAAGAAAGGTAAAGAGAGCAAGAGGAAGAAAAAGAAGAAGAAAAATACGATAAGAAGTTGAAGAAGAAGAAGAGGAAGATAAACAGGAATTGTAAGAAAATGACAGAAAATAAAATAAAGAGAATGAAGAGTAAGAAGAAGAAAAAAAATGGCATAAATGAAGAAAAAGAAAACGAAGAAAATGAAAAAGAAAATGAAAAAGGAAAAGGAAGAAGAAAAAAAAAAAAAAAGAGAAAAAGAAGACGAAGATAATGAAGAAGAAACGAAAACCGAAGAAGAAGAAGAAGAAGAGAAAAAGAAGACGAAGATAATAAAAGAAGAAAATGAAACAGAAAAAGAAAAAGAAAAAAGAAGAAAAACAGAAGAACACCAAACCTAAAACCTCAATGCATTGCAATATTTCCCTGTAAGACCCCCTTGCAATCACCATCATCAACATTCACCATCACGTCATGCACGGCCGCAACATAAGCATGAGAAGGACACTCATAACATCAGTCACTCTATCACATGTTGCTATCAGGAGCCGCATGGCGATTACCCACAATGCAACCGCGGACAGCATCCTTATCAACATAAACATAAATCTTTTTTTTTTGTTGATGTTGTTTCTGTCTTTGTTGAAGGGGGGGGGGGTCGTTGGAGTTGTGTGTTTGTTGTTGTTTGTTCGTTGTTTTTGTCATTGAGTGTTGTTTATTGTCACTGTCGTTATAGTTCTTGGTTTTAGATCCTTGTTGTCATCATGACACAATAACAATGATGATAATATCACAATCCTTATCAGAAAAGGACATTATATACATCATATCTATTTATCTATATCTATCTATCTATATATCTATCTATCTATCCATCCATCTATATCTATCTATCTATCTATCCATCTATCTATCTATATATCTATCTATCTATCCATCTATCTATCTATATCTATCTATATATCTATTTATCTATCTATATCTATCTATCTATCTATCTATCTATCTATCTATCCATCTATCTATCTATCCATCTATCTATATCTATCCATCTATCTATATCTATCTATCCATCTATCTATCTATATCTACCTATCTATCTATCTATCTACCTATCTATCTCTCTCTATATATATTGTTAGATATGAGTTAACAGTTTCGAAATTCCTTCTGTATTTCATCGTCAGGTCTGAAGTGAAAAGAGGAGACCAAAGGATACAAAATGAAGCGAGGGAGATGTAACAAGGTGCAACAATTCTAAGTGAGGACAAGCGAAAGAGAGGTCAGGTCAGGAAAAAGATGTCATGTCAAGTCAGGTCGAAAGGTTAGGTAGTCTTTGGGAAGAGTCATCTTTGCATAACAATAATATGATCTTGTTAGAAAGAGATAGATATATAGATAGATAGATAGATAGAGAGAGAGAGAGAGAGAGAGAGAGAGAGAGAGAGAGAGAGAAATATATATATATATATATATATATATATATATATATATATATATATATATATATAGAGAGAGAGAGAGAGAGAGAGAGAGAGAGAGAGAGAGAGAGAGAGAGAGAGAGAGAGAAAGAAAGAGAGAGAGAGAGAAATAGAGAGAGAGAGAGAGAGAAATAGAGAGAGAAAGAGCGAAATACAAAGAGAGAGAAAAAAAAGAGAAAAAAAAAAGGTTCTTTTCACCCAATACCTCAGCCCCAATAGCCGGTTGTCGCAGCCAAGGGGCTTTTCCTTGCCGTGGATTCCCAGTAACCTCAACCGCCCTGTAAAATCATCATTTTACATTTGCCTTAATTACAGGCAAATTTGACCCGGCCGGAATATTAGCCCGGACTACACGGGGGAATAATTGCTTGTTAAATATTCCTTTCCCTACCCCTCCCCACCCCTTCCCTCCCTCCCTTCTTCCCACGTGAGAATAGCACGCTAAAAAAAAGAAAAAAAAAAAAAAGAAAAAATGAAAAGAAAAGAAAAGTGTGTGGGATATTTGCAAGAGTTAAAAAGCAAACAAAGATCAAACAAACAAACAAACAAAAAAAAATATATATATAAAAAGGGAAAATACTAAAAGTCCGTGTCGGGGGGGGTGGGGGGTGGGGGGAAGAGGGGATAGAAAAGACGGCGATAATGTGAGAAAAAAAATATATGCATAAAAATCAGGTGAAAATTTTGCAAATAGTTTGCAAATTTACGATCGAACACCGTTAACTGTGGCTCTGGCTTCGGCTTCGTGGAACAATTCATGAATAATTCATAATATCCATCAGCTGTTTTGATTCTCTTAATGCCTGAATATAGACACACAATATGCACAATAGAGGAAAAACAATTGCATTACATCCGGGTCACCTTTTCAATATTACGATTGCGTCTTCGAGGCAGACCTTGAGACGAAAGCAATATCTATGATGTAATTAGTTATTATATATGACTCAGATCTCTTTCCTAAAGATTATATATATATATATATATATATATATATGGGGGGGGGCATTCCTTGTCTATTTTCTTCTGATGCGTTCGTATATTTTCTGCTTTATTTGTGTGGGTTTGTTGTTTGTTTTGATTTTGGGTTTGAGATGTTTTTTTGTTATGGATTTTGTGTTGTTTTGAAATTATGTTAGCTTGTATGTTTACACATACTCACACTCACGCACGCACATACAATCACACACACACGCACACACACACACACACACACACACACACACACACACACACACGTGCGTATCACTATTGTTATCATCAGTGTTAATGTACAGTGCATCGGTAATGTTTGTTATGATGATTCTCATTGCCACTGTAATCATTTGCATCACATTTCAGTCAAATTCATCATCGTAATTAATAATTTCGACTATCGTAATTGATTATCTCATTATACTCCCAACACCATCATCATCATTGTTATCATCATCATAATCATCAACATCATCATCACTATTCATCATCATCATCATCACTATTCATCATCATCATCACCATCACATCCTCATCATCATCACCATCATTAACCCTTCAAACTCAGTATAATGATCTGCCAACCCTATTGACACTAAGAAAAGATTCTAATTCTTTAAAAGTAAAAAATGAAAATAAAAATAAGAAATAAAAAATAAAATCCTATAAAAAAATGCCATTTGAAACTATAACGAGAGGGAGTTATACTTAACCTGTAATGTCACCTTGTTAAAAAATATAACGACAGGTTCATTCATACTAGAATTTATGTTTATAAAAACGAGAGAGAGAGAGAGGGGGGGGAGGGAAGGGGAGGGGAGGGGGGAGAGGAGAGAATGTGAGAGAGAGCAGAAGGGGAATTTGGAAAAAAGAGGGGAAAAAATGAAGGGGGAAAGGGGAGAGAGAGGGGAGGGTGGGAGAGAAGTTATCCGCACTAAAACACTTAAAGATGGCACTCTGTAAGCCTAACGTCTCTTAAAAAAAAATTAAAATATATGAAGAATGAATTGAAATGGAAAAAAAAAAATGATAATGAATGAGATTTGAAAGCAAGGAAAGGGTGTGTATCGTTTATGTAAGTGTTCATGACACTAAAACCTTTTTTTCCTCTGTTAAGAAACGTTTTTTTTCCCTAGTTCAGGCATTTTTTCCCCCGTTAAGTCGATTTTTTTCCCGTGTAATGCCTTGGCCACCATGTGACAGGTTGCCAGTTAGGTTATTTCCACGCCTCGTTTCCTCTCTTAAGATAATTTCCTTGAACCACTTTTTACTTCTTCTTCTTCTTTTTTCTGTTTCTCTTCATCTCTTTCTGTCTATTTTTTTTATATGTTCTAGAGGAAGACGAGGGGAATTTTTAGCTCTCGTTAAGATTTTTGGTGTCGAGTAAGTGTTTGATTTTAATTTCTTTAAGTATAGATATTAGATAATATGCAACTTCGTTTTCTTCAGTTATCTGTAAGATTTTGTATACTACGATATGTAGATATCCAGTTATAATATATATGTTAATTTCTCTTCTGTATTTTTCTTTCCCTAACAATGGCTAATAAAATATAAAGGTTAACCTCAATCTATAAATGTCTACCCTAATACGAAGAACTCAACAGAAAACGAGATACGGTAAATACATACGGTACATACATAAACAAACTATAAATACACGAATAAATGAATAATGATAAAAAAGAAAAGCTGAAACAATGAAAACA
>BOPN01004023.1:25000-27500 GCA_017312705.2 Penaeus japonicus | reverse complement strand
TCTCTCTCTCTCTCTAGTTGTAGTAAAAATAGTAATAGTAATAGTTTCCTTTTAATTTAATTGTAATGCTTGTTATCATATCTTTCTCTCTCTCTCCTTCCCTCTCTCTCTCTCTCTCTCTCCCTCTCTCTCTCTCTCTCTCTCTCTCTCTCTCTCTCTCTCTCTCTCTCTCTCTCTCTCTCTCTCTCTCTCTCTCTCTCTCTCTCTCTCTCTCTCTCTCTCTCTCTCTCTCTCTCTCTCTCTCTCTCTCTCTCTCTCTCTCTCTCTCTCTCTCTCTCTCTCTCTCTCTCTCTCTCTAGTTGCAGTAAAACTAGTAATAGTAATAGTTTCCTTTTAATTCAATTGTAATGCTTGTTATCATTATTTTTTTGGTCATCATTTGTTGTTGTTATTTGTAGAAAATTTTTGTTTTCAGTATAATTGTAATATAGTATAATCTAATTGTAATTATATTATTATCTCTATAACCCTGAGGATCATTTATTAATTTTACTAAATACTTTTTTGTCATTATTGTTATCATCATTAATGTCATTTTTGCTATAATCATTAATATGGGTATCATTATCATTAAGATTTTTTGGTAGTTTTAACTTTGTAATAATGATAAGATAATTAATAATTATTTGTCCTTTATTATTGTCACTGTCATTATTATTGGTGGTATTTGCATTATCATTATTTCAATTATCATTATCATCAATGTTATTATCATTATCATAATTGTTATTATCATTATCATTATTTTTATCTTTACATCTATTGCAATTGTTACTATCATTGTTATTATTATCATAATTATTATTATAATTACCATCAATATCATTGATATCATTATTATTATCATTATCATAAATATTATTATCATTGATATCATTATCATTATTATTATTATCATTATTATTATTATTATTATTATTATTATCATTATTATTATTATCATTATCATTATTATCATTATTACTATCATTATTACTTTATTATCATTTTTATCATTATCATCATTATCATCATTATCATCATCATCACCATCATTACTATCATTATCATAACAACAACCATAAACTCTCTCTCTCTCTCTCTCTCTCTCTCTCTCTCTCTCTCTCCCTCTCTCTCTCTCTCTCTCTCACACACACACACACACACACACACACACGCACACATAAAAATATCTATCTATCTATCTATCTATCTATCTATAAATAAATATATATATATATATACATATATATATATATATATATATATATATATATATATATATATATATATATATATATATATACATATATATTATGTAATTCCTATAACTATCTCCCTCTCTCACTCTATTAATTTATTTTCCTAAAACTATTTCTCTGTCTACCGCTAAAACAGCAACAGCAAAAGCACTAAGACGGAGGCCCAGAATATACTTATAGAATCCGGCATTACAAAAAAGAAAAAAAAAAAAAAAAAATAAATAAAAAATAAATAAATGAATAAATAAATAAAAAATAATAATAAAATAAAAAAATGCTCAGTATAACGCTAACGGGGACGCCTGTTTAAATCGGGCCGAAAAATGACACTTAACGTTATACAGATATTTTACTGATTATATTAGTCACTCACGTCCCCTTGCTCTCCCCCCCCCCCCCTCCCCCCTCACTTGACGCCCCTTCCCCCCTCCCCCCTCTCTTAACGCCCCTTCCCCCCTCACCTCCCCCCCTACCAGACACACCCCTCTCTCTTAACATCCCTTTCCCCTCTCCCCTTCCTCTTCTCTCCCCTCTTAACATCCCGTTCCCCTCTCCCCCTCCTCTCCTCTCCCCTTCCTCATCCTCCTCCTCCCCTCCTCCTCCCCTCCCTCTTACTCGTCCCCTCCCCCTCCCCCTCCCCCTCTTCCCTTCCCTCCCCCTTCCCCCCTTCCCCCCTTCCCCCATAATCTCTCCTTATATACGGAGCCAAATATGAAATGTCAAAGAAAAAAAGAAAAAAAAAAATGAAAGAAAAAAAGAAAAAAAAAGAAGAAGGATGACACGTGACACAATTCTTATTTGCTTTGGCACTTCGGGTTTCGTGTCATATGTGTGTCTCCCCTTCATTTAGCCGAGTCACTGCTAACGTTCATAGTCACTGCTAACAAGCGGTGAGATTTGGTGTATTCCCTGTCTGCAGTTTGGTGGTCGTGGCACTGTTGCCATTATTTCGGCTCTGTTGCCATTATTCCGGCACTGTTGCTATTAATGTGGCACTGTTGCCATTATTCCGGCACTGTTGCTATTAATTTGGCACTGTTGCCATTATTTCGGCACTATTGCCATTATTCCGGCACTATTGCCATTATTCCGGCACTGTTGCTATTAATTTGGCACTTTTGCCATTATTTCGGCACTGTAAGATCTTATCATTGTCTCTCTAGTTATGCTGTGTTCTTGACTATCAAAAGACGAGCACTTTTGCTTAAATATACAAGGAATGTGCCACGCCTTCGCAACGGCACTGTACTCCTTATGCA
>BOPN01004023.1:10000-15000 GCA_017312705.2 Penaeus japonicus | reverse complement strand
GGAGGAGGGGGAGGAGGAGGAGGGGAGGAGGAGGAGGAGGAGGAGGAGGAGGGAGGGAGGAATTGGAAGAGGAGGGGGAGAGAAGGAGAAAGGGAGGAGGAGGAGGAGGGGGAGGAGGGAGGAGGAGGAGGAGGAGGAGGGAGGAGAGGAATTGAAGGAGGGAGAGAAGGAGAGAGAGGAAGAGGAGGAGGAGGAGGAGGAGGGGGAGGGAGGAGGAGGAGGGGAGGAGGAGGAGGAGGGAGGAGGAGGAGGGAGGAGAGGAATCGAAGGGGGAGAGAGAAGGGGAGGAAGATGGGAGGAGGGAGGAGGAGGAGGAGGAGGAGGAGGAGGAGAGGAATCGAAGGAGGGGGAGAGAGAAGGAGGAAGGGAGGAGGGAGGAGGAGGAGGAGGAGGAGGGAGGAGAGGAATCGAAGGAGGGAGAGAAGGAGAGAAAGATGGGAGGAGGAGGGGAGGAGGAGGAGGAGGAGGAGGAGGAGGAGGAGGAGGAGGGAGGAGAGGAATTGAAGGAGGGAGAGAAGGAGAGAAAGATGGGAGGAGGAGGAGGAGGAGGAGGAGGAGGAGGAGGAGGGAGGAGAGGAATTGAAGGAGGGAGAGAAGGAGAGAAAGATGGGAGGAGGAGGAGGAGGGAGGAGGAGGAGGAGGAGGAGGAGGAGGAGGAGGAGGAGGAGGAGGAGGAGGAGGAGGGAGGAGAGGAATCGAAGGAGGGAGAGAAGGAGAGGAGAAGATGGGAGGGGAGGAGGAGGAGGAGGAGGGAGGAGGAGGAGGAGGAGGAGGAGGAGGAGGAGGAGGGAGGAGAGGAATTGAAGGAGGGAGAGAAGGAGAGAAAGATGGGAGGAGGAGGAGGAGGAGGAGGAGGAGGAGGGGGAGGGGGAGGAGGGAGGGGAGGGGGAGGAGAGGAATTGAAGGAGGAGAGAAGGGAGAGAGAAAGATGGGAGGAGGAGGAGGAGGAGGAGGAGGGGAGGGAGGAGGAGGAGGAGGAGGAGGAGGAGGAGGAGGAGGAGGAGGAGGGAGGAGAGGAATCGAAGGAGGGAGAGAGAAGGAGAAAAGATGGGAGGAGGGGAGGAGGAGGAGGAGGAGGAGGAGGAGGAGGAGGAGGGAGGAGAGGAATTGAAGGAGGGAGAGAAGGAGAGAAAGATGGGAGGAGGAGGAGGAGGAGGAGGAGGAGGAGGAGGAGGAGGAGGAGGAGGAGGAGGGAGGAGAGGAATCGAAGGAGGGAGAGAAGGAGAGAAAGATGGGAGGAGGAGGAGAGGAGGGGAGGAGGAGGAGGAGGAGGAGGGGGGGAGAGGAATTGAAGGAGGGAGAGAAGAAAGAGAAAGATGGGGGAGGAGGAGGAGGAGGAGGGAGGAGGGGGAGGGAGGAGAGGAATTTGAAGGAGGGAGAGAAGGGGAGAGAGAAAGATGGGAGGGGAGGAGGAGGAGGAGGGGAGGAGGAGGAGGAGGGGAGGAGGAGGAGAGGAACTGAGGAGGGAGAGAAGGAGAGAAGATGGGGGAGGAGGAGAGGAGGGAGGAGGAGGAGGAGGAGGAGGAGGGAGGAGAGGAATTGAAGGAGGGAGAGAAGGAGAGAAAGATGGGAGGAGGAGGAGGAGGAGGAGGAGGAGGAGGAGGAGGAGGAGGGGAGGAGGAGGAGGAGGAGGAGGAGGAGGAGGGAGGAGAGGAATTGGAAGGAGGGAAGAGAAGGAGAAAGATGGGAGGAGGAGGAGGAGGAGGAGGAGGAGGAGGAGGAGGAGGAGGAGGAGGAGGAGGAGGGAGGAGGAGGAGGAGGGAGGAGAGGAATTGAAGGAGGGAGAGAAGAGAGGAGAAAGATGGGAGGAGGAGGAGGAGGAGGAGGAGGGAGGAGGAGGAGGAGGAGGAGGAGGAGGAGGAGGGAGGAGAGGAATTGAAGGAGGGAGAGAAAGAAGAGAAAAGATGGGAGGAGGAGAGGAGGAGGAGGGAGGAGGAGGAGGAGGAGGGGAGGGGGAGGGAGGAGGAGGAGGAGGGAGGAGAGGAATTGAAGGAGGGAGAGAAGGAGAGAAAGATGGGAGGAGGAGGAGGAGGAGGAGGAGGAGGAGGAGGAGGAGGAGGGAGGGAGAGGAACTGAAGGAAGGAGGGAGAGAAGGAGAAAAGATGGGAGGGAGGAGGAGGAGGGAGGAGGAGGAGGAGGGGAGGAGGAGGAGGAGGAGGAGGAGGGAGAGGAATTGAAGGAGGGAGAGAAGAGGAAGATGGGAGGAGGGAGGAGGGGAGGGAGGAGGAGGAGGAGGAGGAGGGAGGAGAGGAATTGAAGGAGGGAGAGAAGGAGAGAAAGATGGGAGGAGGAGGAGGAGGAGGAGGAGGAGGAGGAGGAGGAGGGAGGAGAGGAATTGAAGGAGGGAGAGAAGAAGAGAAGGAGGAGGAGGAGGAGGAGGGAGGAGGAGGAGGAGGAGGAGGAGGAGGAGGAGGGAGGAGAGGAATTGAAGGAGGGAGAGAAGGAGAGAAAGATGGGAGGAGGAGGAGGAGGAGGAGGAGGAGGAGGAGGAGGGAGGAGAGGAATCGAAGGAGGGAGAGGAAGGAGGAGAGGAAGATGGGAGGGAGGAGGAGGAGGAGGAGGAGGAGGAGGAGGGAGGAGAGGAATCAGAAGGAGGAGAGAAGGAGAGAGAAAGATGGGGAGGAGGAGGAGGAGGAGGAGGAGGGAGGAGAGGAATTGAAGGAGGGAGAGAAGGAGAGAAAGATGGGAGGAGGAGGAGGAGGAGGAGGAGGAGGAGGAGGAGGAGGAGGAGGAGGAGGAGGAGGGAGGAGAGGAATCGAAGGAGGGAGAGAAGGAGAGAAAGATGGGAGGAGGAGGAGGAGAGGAGGAGGAGGAGGAGGAGGAGGGAGGGAGAGGAAGAGGAGGGAGAGAGGAAAGATGGGAGGGGAGGGGAGGGGAGGGAGGGGGAGGAGGAGGAGGAGGAGGGAGGGAGAGAATTGAAGGAGGGGAGAGAGAAGGAGAAAGATGGGAGGAGGAGGAGGAGGAGGAGGAGGAGGAGGAGGAGGAGGAGGAGGAGGAGGAGGAGGAGGAGGGGAGGGAGGGGAGGAGGAGGAGGAGGGAGGAGGGAGGAGGAGGGAGAAGAAGAAGAAAGATGGGAGGAGGAGGAGGAGGGAGGAGGAGGAGGAGGAGGAGGAGGGAGGAGGGGGAGGGGGAGGGGGAGGAGGAGGGAGGAGAGGAATCGAAGGAGGGAGAGAAGGAGAGAAAGATGGGAGGAGGAGGAGGAGGAGGAGGAGGAGGAGGAGGAGGAGGAGGAGGAGGAGGGAGGAGAGGGTGAAGGAGGGAGAAGGGAGAGAAAGATGGGAGGAGGAGGAGGAGGAGGAGGAGGAGGGAGGAGAGGAATTGAAGGAGGGAGAGAAGGAGAGAAAGATGGGAGGAGGAGGAGGAGGAGGAGGAGGAGGAGGAGGAGGAGGAGGAGGAGGGAGGAGAGGAATCGAAGGAGGGAGAGAAGGAGAGAAAGATGGGAGGAGGAGGAGGAGGAGGAGGAGGAGGAGGAGGAGGAGGAGGAGGAGGGAGGAGAGGAATTGAAGGAGGGAGAGGGGGAGAGAAGGAGAAAGATGGGAGGAGGGGAGGAGGAGGAGGAGGAGGGAGGAGGAGGAGGGGAGGGAGGAGGAGGAGGAGGGAGGAGAGGAATCGAAGGAGGGAGAGAAGGAGAGAAAGATGGGAGGAGGAGGAGGAGGAGGAGGAGGAGGAGGAGGAGGAGGAGGAGGAGGAGGAGGGGAGGGAGGAGGAGGAGGAGGGAGGAGGGAGGAGGGAGGAGAGGAATTGAAGGAGGGAGAGAAGGAGAGAAAGATGGGAGGAGGAGGAGGAGGAGGAGGAGGAGGAGGAGGAGGAGGAGGAGGAGGAGGAGGGAGGAGAGGAATCGAAGGAGGGAGAGAAGGAGAGAAAGATGGGAGGAGGAGGAGGAGGAGGAGGAGGAGGAGGAGGAGGGAGGAGAGGAATCGAAGGAGGGAGAGAAGGAGAGAAAGATGGGAGGAGGAGGAGGAGGAGGAGGAGGAGGAGGGGGGGGAGGAGGAGGAGGAGGAGGGAGGAGGAGGAGGAGGGAGGGAGAGGAATTGAAGGAGGGAGAGAGAGAAAGAGAAAGATGGGAGGAGGAGGGGAGGAGGAGGAGGAGGAGGAGGAGGAGGGAGGAGGGGGAGGAGGGAGGAGAGGAATTGAAGGAGGGGAGAAGAGAAGGAGAGAAAAAGATGGGAGGGAGGAGGAGGAGGAGGAGGAGGAGGGGAGGGAGGGAGAGAGGAATTGAAGGAGGGAGAGAGAAAGATGGGAGGAGGGGGAGGAGGAGGAGGAGGAGGGAGGAGAGGAATTGAAGGAGGGAGAGAAGGAGAGAAAGATGGGAGGAGGAGGAGGAGGAGGAGGAGGAGGAGGAGGAGGGAGGAGAGAAACTGAAGGAGGGAGAGAAGGAGAGAAAGATGGGAGGAGGAGGAGGAGGAGGAGGAGGAGGAGGAGGGGAGGAGAGAGGAATTGAAGGAGGGAGAGAGAAGGAGGAAGATGGGAGGGGAGGAGAGGGAGGAGGAGGAGGAGGAGGGGAGGAGGAGAGGAATTGGAAAAGGGAGGGGAGAGAAGGAGAGGAAGATGGGAGGGAGGAGGGGAGGAGGGGGAGGGAGGGGAGGGAGGGAGGAGGGGGAGGGAGAGGGAATCGAAGGAGGGAGAGAAGGAGAGAAGAAAAGATGGGAGGAGGAGGAGGAGGGAGGAGGGAGGAGGAGGAGGAGGGAGGAGAGGAACTGAAGGAGGGAGAGAAGGAGAGAGAGAGAAAGAGGGATGGGGAGGAGGGAGGAGGAGGAGGAGGAGGAGGAGGGAGGAGAGGAATTGAAGGAGGGAGAGAAGGAGAGAAAGATGGGAGGAGGAGGAGGAGGAGGAGGAGGAGGAGGAGGAGGAGGAGGGAGGAGAGGAATTGAAGGAGGGAGAGAGGGGGAAAGATGGAGAGGAGGAGGGAGGATGAGAGGGATTAAAGGACTTTGAAGAATAAAGGAGAGAGAGAGAGGGAGCGATAGATGGGAGGAGATGGAGCCATAGATGGAGAAGGA